>PISW01010819.1:0-46046 GCA_004023785.1 Mungos mungo
ACGGGGGAGCAGAGGAGGGAGAGAGAGTTGGGGAGAGAGAGGGATGTAAAACTTGAGAGACTATTGAATGCTGAAAATGAACTGAGAGTTGAAGGGGAAGGGGGAGGGGGGAAAAGAGGTGGTGGTGATGGTGGAGGGCACTTGTGGGGAAGAGCACTGGGTGTTGTATGGAAAACAAGTTGACAATAAAATATTATGGAAAAAAAACATTCTGGCAGTATGTGTTTTCTGGAAAAAATTATATTTTTTTACTCCAACCACAGTTAGCATATATTATATGGGAGTTGCAGTATTAATATAAAAGTATTCCCGCAAATTGTACAATTTGTCCTCTTTTTAAATATGCATATGCACATTTACTGCAGGCACAGATGTCTGTACTGATTGTTACCAAGTATTATTACTAGTTATTTTGTGTAATGGGATTTAGAATGATCATCATTGTTATCTTTGCATGTACTATTGTGGTTAGAAATTTAGTAATGAAGTTTACAAAAAATGAGTTCAATTCTAATATTTTTGTCTTAAATTATTTTTTGCCGTGTTGTTTTGCTTTGTTTTGTCTTCTTTGACTACTACATTCATGTATGTTGTTTGTTCAGGATACTGTTCTTTGCTTTTTCTTTCAACTATGGGATCATTTTGTTTTATTATATCACTGTCATATGCAAAATGATGATATCAGCTGCATTGTCCACACTGCAGTTTATTAGAATCTCTTCGTGTTCCCAAATTCTCTAGCTGATTGGACACATGGGTTAAAGTTTACCCACAAAAGAACTATCCAGAGGATGATCTGTAGATAAGATTCTCTTTCAGGAAAATATGAATTGAGATACAGAAATGATGGACGTTGTTCCATGGCCAATATTCTACTGTGGCTTGGTGAAGGCTTATAAACATCTACTTTAGCCATTCAAAGACTGTCCTGCCTTCCCTAAAATGCCTGTTTTTTGGCCCAAAAATTTTAATTTTTTTAAAGTGACATTTTAACTCTCATTTCTTTTTATTTATTTATTTATTTATTTAGTATAATTTATTGTCAATTTGGCTATTATACAACACCCAGTGCTCATCCCAACAAGTACCCTCCTCCATGCCCATCACCTAATTTCCCCTCTCCCCCACCTTTCCTCAACCCTCAGTTTGTTCTAAGTATGTAAGAGTCTCTTATGGTTTGTCTCCCTCCCTCTGTGTTTGTAAATTGTTTTTTCCTTCCCTTCCCCCATGGTCTTCTGTTAAGTTTCTCAAGAACCACATATGAATAAAAATATATGGTATCTGTCTTTGACTGACTTATTTCACTTAGCATAATACCCTCCAGTTCCATCCATGATGCTGCAAATGACAGGATTTCATTCTTTCTCATTGCCCGGTTGTATTCCATTGTATATGTACACCACATCTTCTTGATCCATTCACCAGTTGATAGACATTTAAGCTTTTTCCATAATTTGGCTACTGTTGAAGGAGCTGATATAAACATTGGGGTACATGTGCCCCTATGCATCAGCACTCTTGTATCCCTTGCATACCTAGCAGTGCTATTGCTAGGTAATAAGGTACTTCTATTTTTAATTTCTTGCAGAACTTCCACATTGTTTTCCAGAGCAACTGCTCTAGATTGCATTTCCACCAACAGCATGCAAGAGGGGTCCCATTTCTCCACATCCTTGCCAGCTCTCCTGATTTGTTCATTTTAGCCTCTTTGGTGTGAGGTGATATCTCAGTGTGGTTTTGATTTGTGTTTCCCTGATGATGAGTGATGTTGAACATTGTTTCATGTGTCTGTTGACCCTCTGGATGTCTTCTTTGGAAAAGTGTCTATTCATGTCTTCTGCGTATTGCTTCACTGGATTATTTCTTTTTCAGGTGTGGAGTTTGGTGAGTTCCTTATAGATTTTGAATACTAGCCCTTTATCCGATGTGTCATTTACAAGTATTTTTTCCCATCCCATCAGTTACCTTTTAGTTTTGCTGATTGTTTCCTATGCAGTGCAGAAGCTTTTTATCTTGATGACGTCCCAATAGTTCATTTTTGCTTTTAATTCCCTTGCATTTGGAGATGTGTCGAGCAAGAAATTATTGCAGCTGAAGTCAAAGAGGTTGTTGCCTGCTTCCTTCTTAGATTTTTGATGGTTTCCTGTCTCACATTTAGGTCTTTCATCCATCTTGAGTTTATTTTTGTGTAGGGTGTCAGAAAGTGGTCTAGTTTCATTCTTCTACATGTTGCTGTCCAGTTCTCCCAGCAACATTTGTTAAAGAGGCCATCTTTTTTTCCATTGGACACTCTTACCTTCTTTGTCAAAGATTAATTGTCCATACATTTGTGGGTCCATTTCTTGGTTCTCTATTCTATTGCATTGATCTATGTTTCTGTTTTTGTTCTAATACCATACTGTCTTAATGATTACAGCGTAGTAGTAGAGGCTAAAGTCTGGGTGGTTTTCTTCTTCAATATTACTTTGGCTATTCAGGGTTTTTTTGTGGACCCAAAACAATCTACACATTCAATGCAATCTCTATCAAAATTTCACTGGCATTCTTCTCAAAGCTAGAACAAACAATTGTAAAATTTGTATGAAGCCATAGAATGCTGATTTTAACTTTTCCTTGATTTTCTGGAATCCAAATGTATTTTCCATTCTCAATCTCACATTCAAGTGGTTTTTTTTTTAATGTTTTTTAATGTTTACTTATTTTTGACAGAGAGAGAGTAAGCTGGGGAGGGACAGAGAGAGTGGGGGACAGAGAATCTGAAGCAGGCTCTAGGCTCTGAACTGCCAGCACTGAGCCCAATGTGGGATTTGAATCCATGAACTGCAAGATCATGACCTGAGCTGAAGTTGGATGTTAAACTGACTGAGCTACCCAGGCTTCCCAAACCCAAAGTTTTTTGTTTGTTTGTTTGTTTGTTTTGTTTTAATGTTTATTTATTTTTGAGAGAGAGAGACAGAGAGAGAGATGCAGAGAGACAGTGAGAGACAGAGACAGAGGAGGAACAGGAGAAGGGCAGTGAGAGAGGGAGACAAAATTCAAAGCAGCTTTCAGGCTCCAAACTGCACAGAGCCCCACCAGGAGTTTGAACTCACACACTGTAACATCATGACTTGAGCAAAGTTGGAGGCTTAACCAACTGAGCCACCCAGGCACCCCTCACATTCAAGTTTTGAATTATTGCTTCCAGTAATGTCCTACCTATAGCAATTATATGAACAACTTATATTGCTCTGTTTAAAATAATAGTTATTTTTTCTGTGTAATTTTTTTTAATTTTTAAGGTTTTAATTTTAATTCCAGTATAGTTAGCATACAGCATTTTATTAGTTTCAGGGGTAGAATATAATCATTTAACAATTTCATACATTTCTTAGCATTCATCATGGTAACTGTACTCTTTAAAGGCCTTCACCTGTTTCACCTATCCCTCCACCCCTCCCCTCTTGTAACCATCTGTTTGTTCTCTATAATTAAGAGTATGTTTCTTGACTTTATCTCTCTCTATTTTTTACCTTTGTTCATTTGTTTTGTTCTTAAATTCCATGTAAGAGTGAAATAATATAGTATATGTCTTTCTCTGATGGATTTGTTTCACTTAGCATTATAATCTAGATCCATCCACATAGTAGCAAAAGGCACGAATTCTTTTTTATGGCTGAATAACATTCCATTGTGTGTGTGTATATGTATATGTATATATATGTATATATACATATCACTTCTTTATCCATTCATCTATTGATAGACACTTAGGCTGTTTCTACAATTTGGTTTTTGTAAATAATGGTGCTATAGACATAGGGCTGTGTATATTCTTTCAAATTAGTGTTTTTGTATTCTTTGAGTAAATACCCATTAGTGCAATAACTGGATTGTAGGGTAGTTCTATTTCTAAGTTTTTGAGGCACCTCCATACTGTTTTCCACAGTGGCTACCTCAATTTGCATTCCCACCAACTGTGTATGAGGATTCCCTTTTCTCCACATCCTCACCAACACTTATTGTTTTGTGTGTGTGTGTGTGTGTGTGTGTGTGTGTGTGTGTGTGTGTGTTATTTGTTATTTTAGCCATCCTGACAGGTGTGAGGTGATATCTCATTTTAGTTTTGATTTGCATTTCCATGCTGAGTGATGTAATAAGCATCTTTTCATGTGTCTGTTGGCCATTTGTATGTCTTCTTTGGAAAAATGTCTACTCATGTCTTCCACCCATTTTTTAAATGGATTATTTGATTTGTATTGAGATGTATAAGTTCTCTATATACTTTGGATACAAACCTTTTATCAGATATGTCATTTGCAAATATCTTCTGCCGTTCAGTAGGTTGTTTTTTAGTTTTGTTGATTTCCTTCACTGTGCAGAAGCTTTTTATTTTGATATAGTACTAATAGTTTCTTTTTGCTTTTATTTCCCTTGCCTCAGGAGACATATCTAGAAAAGTGTTGCTATAGCCAATGTCAAAGAAATTACTGCCTGTGCTCTCTTCTAGGATTTTTATGGTTTCCTGTCTTACACTGAGGTCTTTAAGCCATTTTGAATTTACTTTGTGTATGGTGTAAGAGAGTGGTCCAACTACATCTTTTTACATGTTGCTACCCAAGTGTCCCAACACCATTTTTGAACAGACTGTCTTTTCCTCATTGCATATTCTTGTGTCTTGTGTCAAAGATAAATTGACCATATAATCATGGATTTTTTCCTAGATTTTCTATGCTGGCCTATTGATCTATATGTCTATTTTTGGGCCTATACCATACTGTTTTGATAACTACACCTGTGTATAACTTGAAGTCTAGAACTGTGACACCGGCAGCATTGTTTTACTTTGTGTTATTTTTTTGTTTTAATGTATGAATCTTTGTCTTTAATGGGGAAGCTTTACTCATTTATATTGATACTTATCACACAAAATGTCTTTTTTCTTCCTTTTTGGTACACTATTTGGTTTTTTTTCTCCTTGTTGCTGTGTAGATTATATTTGCATAGCTTTTATTTCCTGAGATGTTTTAGAACGTGTATTAGCCTATTTTATGTCCTAATCATGTTTATAAAAATTTGCCCCAAATTTCAAAATATTAAAGTTGCTTTTACTCAGAATATCCAAGTCTATGGTAAGTGTGTGTATGTGTGTGAATATTGTATGTGCATGTCCATGCCTGTGTCATCCATAGATTCTATGTTGACAGGTTTACATTTGCTTATGCTATAATTAGGCAAAATCTGTTCTGCCTATGATTCAGTAAATTAACCTTATAATTTATGGTAATATATAAAATTAAAATCTTGAGTCCTTGAGATAAACATCTCCCAAGTCTTTTTATATCATCCTTATTTATTTATTTTTTTTTTTGCAAGGCTTTGTAGAGAAGTATTTCATTTACAGGAAGGATAGCATCCTATTCTTCTATACCTTTCCAATAGTCTTCTGCAATTTAAAGTGTCTGATTAGATGCATAATAATAAGCTAACTACAGACTTTGTGCATTATACTCTGACAGTGTCACTGAGCAGTATCTAATATATATATATGTATATGTGTGTGTGTGTGTGTATATATATATAAAATCTTTTTTTCAAAATTTTTATGTGGTATGGGTTCTAGTATTCCCAGGAGTAGGTGGTATACAGATGATCATTTTATTTATTTTTATTATAATAGTCTATTTTAACAAATTCATGCCATGTGCTAGATACAAGAAATTCTTAAATTTAATTTATCTATCTTATAATTCTAACTAATTTCTTCTTAGCTACTGACGTTAGGTTGTTTTTGGTCTTGGGATTTTTGGTTGTTACTATGTTATTACTATAAGTTTTGTTATGTTCTTTATTATGCCAATCCATACTTAAGGTCTATTAAAGAGATCACTTTTGAATCAGAAATAGGCCAATACATTAAAAATTATTTTTCACATTTGCTTTCCTTTTCACTATTTAGGATCCTCTTTTCCATAATTCACTTATTTTGGATTGGTATTTTTCCTACCAGAATTCCATGAAGCAATTATGAAAGGATGAACTAAGGACTTCGTATGCTTGAGTGAACAACCTCTATATGTCAGGATACCTTTAGAGCAAACATTTAAAACAGAACAAATCAAGCAATCAAACAACCAGAACACAAATAGAGGATACAGAGGCATGATCCAGAGAGACTGCTTTAGCTTGACTCAAGCCAAGAACATCATTCTGAGGGACAAAACAAGTCCTAACAGCCCTCAATTAGTTCAGCTCAATCCATCAGATGAGAAAATTGCATAGGAATTTGCTTGTTGGAATCCTCGGCTGTATGTACCTGTGTGTGGAGGACACTCCATTGTATACCTCTCAGGAAACTATAAGGGTGGGAAACAGTGGGTGAGATTTAAGATGCTCTAGGACTGATCCAGGTCATAAGTACCTCAACCACCAAAACTGAGTGTCATCCTCAATATTACATATCTAAAAGATTTCTGGCAGCACTGACTTCTCTTCTTTTTCTGCACAACCCTATGTTCTGCACTATAATAATGAGAAAGAAAGGTGGGAAGGTAAATTCTGAACAAGGAGAAAAATATTTTTCTATGTGTTTTATATTCAAATACCTTATATCAATGCTTTCTGCCAAGGCACTTCTTGGTATGGATAATGCTGTCAAACAAGAAAGATGGAAAAGGATTAATTAATCAATATCTCCTCAGGGTTTTTAGCTAAAAGGCTAATGCAAAGGCCAAGCACTGTCATTACCACTATGTGGTCTGATTATGGTGATTATGTGACCTAGAAGAAAAATGTCAAAAAGGAGACAGTCCCATGAATTTGCATTGTTAATATAACTGTTGACAGCAAAGAAAAGTTTGCATATTTGAATAAGATCCCTCCCCACAAAATCTGGCTGTCTCATAGACTGATATATTTGATTAAGCTAAACTGTCACAGCCAGAATCATTATTGTCATTCTACACCAACATTAAATGTCTATTCAGCATAGCTCCAAGAACAATGCATATGAAGTATAAGGCTCAGGAGGATACAGGAAAGCATTTTTCAGCTTTTTAGTGAGTGTACAAACAACAATGGCTCATATTCTAAAACAGCAGTCTTGGAAACCTTTTAGCTTTTCACAAGGAAAGGTTACAATAGCACCACTATAATACGGATTGTAATAAGGTAATATCTACTAACGAACAGATAAATCTACAAACATGTAAAGCAAAGCTAAAGGAAAGAAAACATTGTATTGAGAATACTCTGGATACCATCTAACAATTTTTTCTTTAATCAGACATTAAATATGGCCTTCAAGGTTTTTATGAAATAGTTTTACAATGACAAAACCTAGAATACATTGATTTAATTGCTTATTACTTTGATTTATAATCTTTTAATGTTTAGAACTGTGGAAGGTAGGTCTCAATTTATACACTTTCCCCATTTTGTGCTTTCAAGGAGCAGGTCTAACTTTAAAATTAGAATTATCTGACTAGTTTCGAGCCAGATTGTAGTTTCACAGGGAAGCCTGGCTCTGAGTATACAGATAGCCCTCCCTCTTCTTCTCTTGTTTGCCTCCACCTGCTCCCATCACAAGAAATTTATGACTTTTTCCCCTTGTTTGTATTTACAACATCTCTCTCAGAAGCTTTTAGATCCAAACAGTGGGAGGTAAACAAATGTATAGAAGATTTCTATATTTATTTAATAAGCACAGAGCAATATATTATAATAATTTTAGTATATGAATGCATACACATATGTTATTATATATTTTACATGCAATAGGATAAATATGTACTATTATAGTATTGATGTGTGTGCATATATATGTATATGTATGTGTAGAGAGACCAAAAGAGGGTAAAGGAGAAAGAGAGAGAAAAAAATTGTAAAACCAGTGAATGCAGAATAAAAACTAATTTAAAAAAAAATGGAATATGCAGAGGCATCAGACTATGTTCTTTTATCATAATTCATTGCAATTAGATATCAGTGGTAAAAAAAAGATCAAATGTTCTCACATTTAGAGATTAACTAAAACCAAAAGCCCTCAAAATTATAATTATACCTAAATGTAAAACACCAAACTAAATCTTCTGGGAGACTCCAGGAGAAAATCTAGGTCACCATGATTCTAGTGATGAATTTTTAGGTACAATACAAAGAACACAATCCATTTAAGAAAAAAAGATCAGTTGGACTACATTAGAATGAAAAACTGCTCTATGAAAGACATTGTTAAGAGAATGAAAAGGCAAGCCATAGATCAGAAGAAAATGTGTGCAAAACAGATACCTGAGAAGGACTTGAATTCAAAGTTCAAAAATAAGAAAACACAATTAAGAAAAAATCAAAAGATCAGGACACCTCACCAAAGAAGATATACAGATGGCAAATAAACATATGGAAAGATGCTCAACATCGTATGTCATTAGGCAATTGCAAATTTTAAAAAAATGAGCTATCACTACATAGCTAAAAGAACAGCTAAAGTCTAAAACACCAACAACACCAAATTTTCACCTTGATGTGGAGTGACAAGAATCTCCTTCACTGTTAGTGGGAATGTAGAATGGTACAGCCACTTTTGAAGACAGGTGAGTGGCTTCTTACACAGCTAAGCGAGGCTGGATTTAGCCAAATGAGTTGAAGACTTATAACTACACAAAAACCTGCACATGAATGTTTATAATAGCTTTATTCATAATTTACAAAACTTGGCAGCATCCAAGTTGCCCTTCATTAGATGAGTGGATAAAAAGTTGCATTGCATCCATAGAACAGAATATTTTCCAGTGATATAAAGAGATAAGGTATCAAGCCACAAAAAAAAAAAAAAGACATGGAGGAAACTTAAATGCATATTTCTAGGTGAAAGAAACCATTCTGAAAGGATTGCAGACTGTAAAATTTTAACTATATGACATTGTGGTAAAGAAAGCAATGGAGACACTGAAGAGATCTATTGTTACCAAGTTTTGGGGGCAGGAATGATGGTAGAAATGAGTAGGTGCAGCAGAGAGAGATTTTGGCCATTGAAACAATTTTGTATGGTTCCATAACAGTGGATAAAAGACATTATAAATTCAGCTAACTCCATAGCACTGTACAATGTAAAGAATAAATCATAACTAATCTATGAATTCAGTTAATAATAATGCCTCAATATTAGCTCATCACCTTAACAAATATACCATGCTGATGCATGGTATTAATAATAGGGGAAACAGAGAGAGAGAGACAGGGAGAGAGAGAGAGAGAGAGAGAGAAATCATATGGGCAGTCTCTGTACCTTCTGCTTACTTTTTCTGTAATCCTAAAACTGTGCTAACAATAAAATATATCCTTAAAAAAACAAGATTAATGAAGAGCACATAAAACAAGAACAAACTATTTAGAACTGCATTATGAACATATGTTAAAGACAATAGTTAAAGAGAAAGCTTTTAAAGCAAACAAGTTATATAACTTGTATACTATAAGTAAGACACATGATACATGAAAGACATGTGGTAGATAGAAAGATAATCAGTTGTAAAGAGTAAATACTCTTAAACTGGCCTAATTTGACTCCAGTGATAGTAGGTTGCCTCCAACTCAGTGATGCCATGAATAATACCAAGATGAATGTCTTCATACATGTCAACTTATAATTTTGTGAATTAAAAATACCACACACACAGGAGATGAATTTTTTGGCAAGTATGAAAACTTATTAAACTCAGGCCTATGTATTTTTTTCCACATAAATCTTCCTCCAATGTGATAACTACCTCAGCTCTCTCCAACCAGTCATTCTCCATTCTATGTTGCCCTCACTTCTTTCTTCTCCTTTGGCATTACCATCTGGCTCTCTCTAACACTGCAAGGGATTTCACCTATAGATATGTGAGCACTTTAGCTTATGCATACACACTCCATCTACAATTCCTGCATACAGCTGCCCATTGGCCACCCATCCAGTCTAGAGCTGTGTACACCAGAAGCACAATCTGATTTGGAGGAAAAAGCCAGTGTGGCCTTGGAAGACAAATGACCTGGGGACATTTGGACAGAAAACTCTGGGTTCCTAGGTACTGGAAATATGAACCAGAAGTAAGGTAATAGAAGGCACTTGTAAATACTCTTGATGAGGAAGACTTCTTGGGTCCTATAGTCCTTATCCTGCACTGAGGACAGAGCCTAAAGAAGACCAGAACTCAGCTCTTTAAAACACAACAAGCTTCTTGCTTAGGTCTCAAGGTGTGGCTGACTAGAGTTAAGAGCACATCAATGACATAGTAGTCATCCACCCATTAGCAGGAATGAACTAAAAACCTATGCTACCCATTAATCTATCTTGTATAATGGGGTTCGATGAGAAGAATGCACAACATAAGGAGATTTACTGAAAGGAAATACATTATTTGAAACATATAAAAACAACATCATTTAAAAAAATTTGTACATGCTTAAGGATATATCAAACACATTAGTGTGGAATCCTATGAAGGGGGAGGGAACGGGGTGCAGACTGAGATTAAGGAAAGAACAGATAAATATATACATTCTGGCCTGAGGAGCATGTTTATTTCAACATTTTTACTTTAAAAAAAAACTTATTTATTTTTGTGAGAAAGCTTGCAAGTAAGTGGAGGAGGGGCAGAGGAGGATGCCAAGCAGGCTTTGCACTGTTAGCGCGCAGCCCGACACAGCGCTCAATCTTATGAACTGTGAGATCATGACCTGAGCGGAAATGAAAGGTCCTATACTTAACCTACTGAGCCACCCTGGTGCCCCTCAACTTTTTACTTTTGAGTTAATAAAAGATGAGAAGGAAAATTTTTTGAAATAAATAAAAAACCTCAAAACACCAGAACTCTTTGCTTCAGACTTGTTATAACTTGCCAAAACCTCAGCCTTCTAACCTCTGTCCTTGATATAGACAGCTCCCCGTGTTTGAAACATGCTTCTTCATCCTTGCTTTTGGTCATGGATATACACTGTTCAGTTTCAGCCCAGACCAAGTCTCCATCCATACCCCTTTTTCTTTCAAAAATTATACCCAGACAATTCTGACTTGCTTTTATGACAAAACATTATCCACTTCATCTTAATATACTATAACAACTGATTATATATCACCTCTATTTCTCTAGCTTTTATTTGCCTAAGTATTCTTTCAGCGCTGTCATATATTCCTTAATATTTACTTATTCATCCATTCATTCATTCAATAAATACTTATTGAGACCTAACTATGCTCAGATGTATTGGAAAGCTTTGGGGAAAGATAAATAAGAATTTTCATGGCTTAAAGAGCTTACAGACTAGAAAGAAACTTGGACAAAATGTAATATAGACTGAATTTATCATAGGGTGCTGTGTACATGCTAAAATATATATTATGAATATTAAATTATATTCTCTAATAATTATTAATATCTTACACAAGCTATGTAATGATTAATATTATTAATAACCTGTATTAATAATATTATACCATGTTAGTTATACTAATATTCATCAATATTATACCAATAATATTAAAAGTAATATCATACCAAGTTAGTTTACAATAAGTATCCTACCAAGTTAGTTTACAATAAATTTAACCAAACAAATTGTGATGCTGAACTGCAAAAAGTATTGCTTATTTCACCTGGTTCTCTGAAGTCTTCACTTTATTGCTTCCTTCCATTATTGGAAATAATCAGAACTTGCCTATTCATCAATTAGCCCAAAATTCATAAGGCAATCTTTAGTAGTGATTTATACTGTTGTCAGAATATGCAAGGAATAAATATGCCTACAATTTTGTTTCTATGACTTGCAAATATATTTCTATATTTATGGTTCAAGGTTTGCTGATTACTTACAAGGTAGGTGACAGCGATGTTGGGAGATATAAATCCCCAGTGTCTCAAGGGCAGGATCAAAGCTGCAGTAGCAGTAATCTCCAATCAGCCCATTTTTTTCCAATTTGCAAAAGGCGTCTAAAATGTATCAATACATCTGCATTAATGAGACAATTGCAAGTGGAAAGTGATAAGCAGTAAGGGTATGTTTTAGGAAAGTGTTAGCAAGTATTCAGTGACCAATTTATCTAGATACTCCTATGCTTCAAATCTTCTCTAAGAACTTATTTTAGTAAAGTGAAGTAAACATTTCCTGATATATCCTGTAGTGATTGCCTCTGACCTACTCCTTAGGTTTTTCACTTAAGTAACATTTTATTTATTTCTTCAATCTGTTCTTCCCTATTTCTGGGATAGCGATTTGTTCCTTATTAGTTTCAGCCTTGTTTTCTCTCTTTTAACCATATGTAAGTAAGGATTCTTAATTCCTTATGTGTTTATTTCACTGTCTGTCATATTCTAGATAAGTGGAAATGGAGAGTACCTGCAATATTGTCAAAACTCATGTAACTGAGCTTTCCTCAATATCTTTAAGATATGACTTCTCTGATAACTCCTGTTATTTGACATTCACTCATTCAATAAAGAAGCTCAGGCCAGCTTCATGGGTGTGTGACCTGGACAAGTCACACAGGATTTCATGCTTATGAGGGCTTTGCACTTGGTTCAATGCTATTGTCATTCTGTAACTCTTAGGAGGGGCCCTAGGTTTTCATTTCTCACTGGGCCCTCAAAACGATGTAGTCTGTCTAATATTTGTAGATTGTATGAAATAAGTAGAGATAATGAAAAGTACACATAAATGTTAACCATAGTTGTCCTTAGATGGTGGTATTAAGGATATTGTAATTTTTTCTTTATCTTTCTTCATTTTTAAATTTTCTTGAGTTTTAGAGATGAAGAAGGATAACAGCATTCCAGAAATCCCTGGGATTCAATAAGTAGAAGTTATGAGACAGCTCTTTGGGGCTAAAATATTTTAATCTGCCATAGACAAGATATTTTCCTTTATAAGGGTAGAGATAACTTTACATTCAATAGTAGTACTTCACAGCAAATGAAATACAGTATATAACTAACTACTTCGTTCCCCTACAAAAGTCCCTGAAAGTCTTGAGTTCCTATGATGGCCTTGGATCTCTGCACTTAACTTCCGTTCATCTTGTTTTTCCTCAGCACCTTCTGTTTTTGTCCCTATCTCACACTTTCATGAATTAAAAAAAAAAAAAACTAGAGCAAAATTAATAAGGAAAAATATTTGTGATCACTTGGAAAATTGTGTAGCTTTGAATTTTGAGTGTGTAGGAAACAATTGGTTTACAACATCCGATGGATTTCATTTTCATTGCCATTTTAGAGTAACTGTATTTCTCCCCAAGAGGGAGAGATTCAACAAGTAAGTATTTAAAAAGAATAAAAAGGATGAGGAGAAGGAGGAGGAAATGAAGGAGAAATAAAATTATATTCTTTTCTTGTCTTTATCTATTCTTGTTGTAGTTGGTTTTCATTTTTTATTTTTTTAAAGTTAATTCTACCCTCATCTTGGGGCTCAAACTGAGACCCTGAGATCAAGAGGCCAAAGCTCTTCCAACTGAGCTAGCCAGGTGGCTCTGTTTTAGTCTTTTAAGGTGAATATGCTCATTTTCATTTTTATGTAGGTATTGAAATTACTTTATCTTTTTTAAAGCCAAGAAATAAAGTAAAATAAGCAGAGAGAGGGCAAAATTGCAATACCCCCTTCAGTGTTTCCCTGGAACATTGTGTATAAGGCAGAAGTCTAAAGGGGGGAATTCTATAACTTCACATTCAGTTTCTAGAAACATTAACCAACCAGGACATTGAGACAAACTGCTTTGCCATTCTTGGAATTACAAGAAGGGATTAAAAAGTCAGCGTAACTTTATGTTTAAAAGTGCGCACCCAGCGGTTCCAGAGCGTTGAGGTCAAACTCATAATTGTATGGCTTCTGGCAAATAAGTTAACCCTTTCTCTGAGCTTCATTTTTCTCATTTGTAATATGAATATGATAACAGAATTAAGTTAGAACAGTTCTTGGTACATCATAAAGCTCTTCAAAAGTGTGAGCAGTTATTATTATGCATTTTATTCTCTTCCTTTTTTTATGGTTGGAATCTTAAGCCTTTAATTCTTCTGATTTTTTTCCCCTGCATTTGGTCACTATTCCCTCAGATTTGCTCTCTCTCTCTCTCTCTCTTTCTCTTTCATCTTCTTCTTTTTTAAATAGTTTATTGTCAAATTGGTTTCCATATAACACCCAGTGCTCTTCCCCACAAGTGCCCTCCTCCTAATGAACAGATCAAGAGGCTATTTTCATTTTAAAATGACTCTAGTGGTGCTTGGGTGGCTCGGTTGGTTAAGTGTCCTACTTTCGGCTCAGGTCATGATCTTGCCATTCAGAGTTTGAGGCCTGTGGTGGGCTCCGTGCTGACAGCTCAGAGCCTGGAGCCTGCTTCACATTCTGAGTCTCTCTCTCTCTCTCTCTCTCTCTCTCTCTCTCTCTCTCTGTCTCCCCTTTCCCCACTCTCTCTCAAAAATAAAAATTAAAAAAATGTTTTAAAAGACTCTTCATTAAATTTTAAAAATTCAACTCCTAAAAAAGAAACTTCAGAAAAAATATAAAAAAATATTTATATTATGAAGCTTAGGGCAAAAGGATCAATAGTATCCTAAGATACTATGAATTGGAAAACTCACATTCAATGTGAGTTCAGCTTTTATAGCTGAGGCAATGCTCTCACTAAATAAACATATACACTAATTATAATAGGTTTTCATGTTTAGTCCTGTGCAGGGTTTATTTATCCTTTTATTCCTGGAAGATGCTACTCCTAGGACTTACATGAAATGTCAGTATCTGAATCAGGATATAACTGATGCTGCCTTTTATTTCCCCAATATCTCTCCAGGAATAAAGGATTATTTTTTTAGCTTCTGGGAGTGATGCTCATAAAACACTCTCAGCGATCTGGCCTCTTCTAGGCCTGCCTGGGCTGAAGGGAACAGAACTGCCCAAACCCAGGCCTCTTTGGGGGCAACCACATCCGATAACTGATGGATGTGAGCGTTAAATGCTTGGCACCCTTGCCTCTACACAGACATTTTAGATGACTGTGGGACATATACATGGGACAGAGTTAAATGTGTCTTATTTTCCTGTGTGGTGAGGGAAAAGCCAAGAGAGTTTCCCTTGGCAATGATGAGTATGGGGAAATGGTTTCAATACAAGAAGACAGACTATTTTTTATATATAGTTTATTGTCAAGTTGGTTTCCATATATACCCAGTGCTCGTCCCAACAGGTGCCCTCCTCCATGGCCATTACCTCTTTCCCCCTCTCCCCTGCCCCCCATTCACCCTCAGTTTTTTCTCAGTATTTAAGTCTCTTATGGTTTGTGACCCTCCCTTTCCTTAACTATATTTTCCCTTTCCCTTCCCCTATGGGCCTCTGTTCAGTTTCTACCATATGAGTGAAAACATATGGTACCTGTCTTTCTCTGACTGACTCATTTCACTTAGCATAATACCCTCCAGTTCCATCCATGTTGCTACAAATGGCCAGATTTCATTCTTTTTCATTGCCATGTAGTATTCCATTGTATAGATAAACCACATCTTCTTGATCCATTTGTCAGTTGATGAACATTTAGGCTTTTTCCATGATTTGGCTATTGTCGACAGTGCAACTATGAACATTGGGGTACATGTGCCCCTATGCATCAGCAGTTCTGTATCCCCTGGGTAAACTCCTAGCTGTGCTATTGCTGGGACGTAGGGGAGTTCTATTGTTAATTTTTTGAGAAACTTCCACACTGTTTTCCAGAGTGGCTACACCTGTTTACATTCCTACAAACAGTGTAAGACAGTGCCCGTTTCTCCACATCCTTGCCAGCATCTATAGTCTCCTGATTTGTTCATTTTAGCCATTCTGACCAGTGTGCGGTTGTGTCTCAGTGTGGGTTTGATTTGTATTTCCCTGATGATGAGTGACATTGAGCGTTGTTTCATGTGTCTGTTGACCATCTGGATGTCCTAAAAGAAGACAGACTTTTAAGAGAATTAGCAGGCAATGTAAGGAAATTAGGCAGGGGGAGCTGGAAGACTCCTTTCCTGTCTATTGGAATTTGGAAGAATGATAAAACCATAGTAGTGCTATCTCTATACTGTCAGTGTGGGCTGCTGTAACCAATTACCACAGACAAGGTGTCTTAAGCAATAGACATTTATTTCTTATAGTTCTGGAGGCTGGCAAGTCCAAGATAAGAGTGCCAGTCAGATTTGGTGTCTGGGGACAAACTGCCTTTCTTGCTAATCCTCACAGGAGAGGGAGGGCTCTGTTCTCTTCCCCCTCTAAAAGATGTTAATCTCACCCTGGGGCTCTACCCTCATGATCTCATCTAAGCCTAATTACCTCCCCAAAGGCCCACCTTCAAATACCATTGCATTGGAGATGAGAGCTGCAACATATATTGAATTGGTGGAGGGGAAGACACAAACATTCAGTCCATAGCAGGTGTGGAGAGGATAACCTTACCTTAATTGGGGAAACATGGTTTCCAGTTAAGACAAAGAAGTGGGATAAACATTCTTCTACAAAGCAAAGAGGTTAAGAATATTTACTAGAAGTATAATAAGTATCTTTAAAAAAAAAAGACAATGGTAAAAGTTAAAAAAAATTTAAAAAGGGACAAGCCATCCAGGAAAGCAGCAGGACAGGGCTGAATAAGGATGAGTAAGTATGCAACCGGGGTCCCTATGAAGGGAAAATTATTGTGTGGCTTCTACAGTCTGAGGATATTACAAATGAAGAAAGTAGGAAATTAATTTTAGAGCATGCTTTTGGCTGCAGTAATGGAATACACGCAAAATGATTCAAGTGGAAAAGCCATTTGTTCACATAATTAGAGCAATGACTTAATGATGTCCGAAGAACCTGACCACCTTCTATATTTCGGCCCAGCCTTTACCTGCAGTTTACTTCAGCCACAGCTTTACTTTTCTTGGTCACACCTGTTGCCTCGTGGAGCCTGGGAGGCTGCAGCAGCAACGTGACTCTAGATCTCAGAGGTGCCCTAGTAGACATCTTCCGCCCCACTCTCCAAAAGCAGATCGAGTGAAACTGCAGGAGTGAGTATCTAAGTATCTGGTGGACAATAGGCGGTAACTGGTGGTGGAGTTAGCTGACAAGCATCGTGAGCACACTCTCCATGGATGCTCTCAGATCACAGTCTCTCAAGTGGCGACCACTGCTCTCTTACTGTCTGGACCATCAGGGTGCAGGTGGTACAGAATCTGTGAGTGTCTGCTACCATGCTGGGATCGGGGCTACAGGTAAAACAAGCAATAAACGAACAAACACACACCACATTTGCTGTTGTTATGATTGTCATTGTTTATAGCGGTATTATTAAAACAAATACATTCTCATTTAAATCCAAGTATCAGAACACTACATAGAATTCTGGCAATCTCTTGCTGAGTGAAAGGAGAACCGAATTAGGCTTTAAATTTTAAAACTTATTGTTGGCTTTACCATCTACTTGTGGTGTGTTAATAATTACCATGCAATCTCTCTGAACCCTGGTTTCCCTTGTGATCCTGCAATCAAAATAACAGCACCAACAGCAGTTTACCTGAGAGGTTTGTTTCAGAGGAGTGAGATTACATTTAAAGGGCTCTGTGCTGCTTGAAGCACACTGCTATTGGATGACTTCTCTTCTTTGTTTATCCCCAGAATTTCTTCATTCTGTGAGGCATGTGTAGGTTTTGTCAGATGAAATCATTTTAACCTGAGAGTGAATCCAAAAGTGAATTTTTATCTTAAAACATAGATATTCGACATAAACATCTCTCAGAGAGGGATAAAAACCAGATTACTTACCAGAATGATTGCAGAAATATGGTTTGGATTTTAAGTTAACAAGAAGCATTTATTTCTTTTCAAAATTGGCAATCCCAACTACTAATGTAAAAAGAGATGCTCAACTGTAATAAATGACTCATTTGGGCATGAGATATTCTCTTCTCAGATATTCCCCTGGAGCATATTTTAGGTAAAACAAACAAACAACTGGAGAAAACATAAACAAGCATGAAAAACATTATGTCAGATTACGGTTTTCTTGTCGGAAATATTTAAATGGTTTCATCAATCATAATATTTTATGAAGCATTTGTCTGATGGCTTCCCTTTTGTCACATGATGCACAAAACATTCTCATACAAGTTTTTTAAATATATTTTTTATTTTTTATTAAGATTTTTAATGCTTATTTTTTTAATTTTTAATTTTTTTTTAATTTATTTTTGAGAGACAGAGAGAGAGAGCCCGAGCAGAGGAGAGTCAGAGAGAGAGGGAGACACAGAATCCGAAGACAGGCTCCAGGTTCTGAGCTAGCGGTCAGCACAGAGCGCGATGCAGGGCTTGAACCTATGAACCGTGAGATCATGACCCAAGCCAAAGCTGGACGCTCAATCGACTGAGACATCCAGGTGCCCCTTAATGCTTATTTTTGAGAGAGAGAGAAAGAGAGAGAGCAAGCACGAGTGGGCAGAGGGGCAGATAAGGAGAACCAGAATCTGAAGCAGGCTCCAGGTTTTGAGCTGAAGTCCTATGCTTAACCGACCGAGCCACCCAGGTGCCCCAATATATTTTTAATTTTTTAATGTTTTTTTAAATTTATTTTGAGAGAGAGAGTGTGTGTGAGTGGAAGAGGGGCAGAGAGAGAGGGAGAAACAGAGAATCTCAAGCAGGCTCCCTGCCAGTGTGGGACTCAAACTCACAAACCATGAGATAATGACCTGAGTCAAATCAAGAGTCAGACTCAACTGACTGAGTCCTTTCATATGAGTCTTTCAAAGATGCTGTTGCTAACACTTCTTTATAAACTTGTGCAACATACAGGGGGAAGAAGGGACAAACATCGTTCTGCTTTTGTGTTATTATTCTTACTTTCCAATAAATTAAATGATTTGCTAAAATTGTATTATGATGTTACATAATAGATCCAAAAAGAAAAAAGAAACTGTATCCTCCTTAACCCTACCCTCCCACTTCCTCTGTACTCACTTTCTTTTAAGTGATAGGGTTATTGTCACTTAAGTGACAGTTTGGCTCTGCTGTGATCCTGCTCTTTGGAAATGGGAACCAAGTGTCTTCCATCAAGAGGTCCTGAGCCCCCCACAATCACATTGTGTCTTATTCATTTCTGCATCTCTAGCAGCTAGGACAGCGCTTGGCACAATGCAACGAATTGTTTCCTTACTTAATAAATATGTAAGAACTACTGATGTCATCAAAACCAATAACGAAATACCTTTTCACTCTGGTTCTCACCTTTGATAAACAGACACTAACTGCAAGCACTTATATCTGGTAAGTTCTTTTCCACACTGTCTATGAAATATAAAGTAGATTTTCAATTTCTTTCAGCATAACTCCCATGTCTGAAAAGAAAAACACACAAAATTTTATTTTTTACTAGTAATGAGGGGAAAAGTTGAAACAGGATGAAGATATAAATAGCAAACAGGGAGTTTTGTGTATAATGAGAAACTTCAGAGAACTAGTTAATGTCAACACTTAAAGATAAATGGTGCTTGACTTACACGTTTTTAACTCCCCTCCTGTTCTTCCATTTACTGTCCTAACCATTCTTGTCTTAAATGTCAGTCAACCCAGACCGTCTACCACTTTAATTCTCCAGTCTATAATCCTGCATCTCACCACCTGCTCCAACTGCCCCTTGAGATCAATGACAACTCATGGTATCTGGGAGATGCACACAATGTTCATGTACTGTTTGAATAATAGGAAACAATATCTGGTGTAATAATTTCTGTTTTTTAAGGTAGACTCCTTAGACCTCAAAAAGATATGGTGTGAAATGGAGCGGCAAGCAGTTAATGGCTAACACATGGCTCCATATGAAAGGGGAAGGCATTAAAAAGAATCTATGTTGAATAAAACTAAAATTTATTGAGCACCAACCAAATGCCAGGCTCTTTATGAACGTCATCTCACTTAATTATTCCATAGCAATATATTGTCGTATTTATCACCACTTCACACAGATGCACAGAGGCAGCAACAGTTTCAGAAAGGTTAAAATAACTGCCTGAAGTTACACAATTCAGATTTTAACTTAAATCAGCTTGGATCCAAGTCTCTTCTGTCTTCCAGAGACTTACCCTGCTTCCAAAAGTCCATTACTGCAGTTTCAGTAATAATTTCTAAGTCAGGTTATAACACCATCCTGTGTTTAGTTGGGGGAGAAATAATGTAATACCAACCCTATACAAATGCAAAATAAACCACTAATTACTTTTTTTTAATGTTTATTTTGAGAGAGGGAGAGAGAGAGAGAGGGAGGGAGAGAGAGAGAGAGAGAGAGAGAGAGATTGAATCCCAAGCAAGCTCCACGCTCTGCACAGAGCCCAAAGCAGGCTCTGTCTCAGGACCAGGAGCTCATCACCTGAGCTGAAATCAAGAGTAGGATGTTTAACTGACTGAGCCACTCAGGTGCCCCATCACTTACTCCTTTTGGGTAAAGTCAATAAATAGCCTGCATTTATATTGTAAAACATAAAGGATGATAATATATATGATGATACCACTGGTTGTCAAATAAGTAGTTTGAAATTTATTATCTCAATTTAAATACTTTTACTCTTCTCTGGCCCAGTTGTTTGTTTTAGCTACTTGGGCACATTTCTGTGTCTTTCAGTAGGTTGTGAGCTGCAGATTCCCAAAAACTTGTGGGTTTGTTTTTTTTTTTTTAATTTTCCCTTCACTTATGTCTGAATATAGTGTCTGGGATAGAGCTGCTAATCAACAAACGATGAGAACCCAGTTTTCTATAGTTCTGTAACATATTCTATTTCTGCCCTAAAATTGATTGACCTTGCTGTTTCAAAAAACAACTCAGATGTGCCCTTTGAGAAGTACAGGCTAAACATGGCCTTTTTCTTCCTCACAAAGGACTAGTACATGACCATGAGGTGTTGCATTCAGAGAGAAGAAATAGAGGGAAAAAAAGAAGAAGAAAGACCAAAGTCTATTCTTTTTAAAAAAGTATTATTTCCACTTATACTTGAAGATTTCAGTCATGCATTCCATTGAAAATTTTTAAAAATTATATATTTATTTATTGTAGCAGAGGACAAAAGTCAGAAACATTTTTTCTTCTATATCCTTTTGATAGGTGAAATGATGCTTCTCACGCACTGCCTTTGGCATCTAAAGTTCAGAATGAAGACTTATATTTGCAGACCAAAAATATATATATATAAAAGAATCACTCTCTAATGTTATCCAAAGTGCCATTTCATGCAGGGCTAGCATCTATGCTGCATGCTTAAGGAAGGTCAAAGAACAAACGTTACCCTACACACACCACAGCAAATATAATGATTCTTGACAAATAAATGAGCCTACACACTCATTGGAAATATACGAATAATCTCAAGCACAAACCTCAATGTCACCTCAACTGCCTGATTCACAATGAAGAGATTTCTTATTTATGTTCAAAACGAGATTATACAACTTCAGCTGAGCACCCATCAACTAACCTGTGCCCAATGATTTCATGTAAAGTTCAATTGAAACAAGCTATGTTATAATCCCCCAATCTGATTAATTGGTTTGCTAAAATGAGGCAAAAACATATAAGCTTCTGAGACAGAAAATTATAGTGTAGCAAATTTTTGGAACAATTTTCTTATTGCTTCAAACTGGAGCCTGGTCCATATTTATATCCCATAAAGTCAGGAATGAATCTGTAATTAGATCACTAGAGTGATCAGCAATAGAGAATGATTTGAACTGCATCACATTTATTTCTGCTTCTATCTAAAGATTTTCACAAAATTCCTGTTAAGTGTGGAATGTTAAGTGTGGCCCTCTTCTGAATACTGGTCAATATGTGAGATGTCCTAGCCAGTGTAGACCAAATGTGCTTGTACAGTTTAAAGCAATGATTCTCAGCTTCATCATGCATCAGAATCAGCCAAAAAGCTTATTAAACACAGATAGCTAGACCCAACCCCCAGAGTTTCTAGCAGTCTAGGGCAGAGCTGAGAACGGACATTTCTAACAAGTTTTCAGGTGATGATGACAGTGATGCTGGTATGGAGACCACGAGTCAAAACCCACATGTTTAAAGAAACACGTCTCAAGATGCAGTCTACCCCCGACTTCATCAGAGTAACGAAGGATGCTTAGTAAGGTAAAGAAAGATTCCCCAATTTACTACTTCATGCCAGCTTTACTACTTCAGAATATCCAGGATAGGACTCAGATGCCTTCATTTTTAACAAGAATTCTGGATAGTTCTGATCCACTACAATTTGAGAACCTCTGTTCTTTTGTCCAGTTCTGACATTTTGATTGGGTTCCAACATACAATGTACTTCAAGTCTCCATGTATTATTTGGGGTTCTCTGTCAGAAAATCCTGTTTGACTATATATATATATACATATATATATATATATATATATATATATATATATATATATTTTACTCTTCAGGACCCAGGTCAAGTATCCCTTCTTTATAAGTCTTCCCTTCTCTGATAGGGAGATTGATTTCTCTATCAATTCTAGTAGCAGTCCCTGCATTATATGTTCACGTATTTTTTTACATTAGCAAAAGATGAAGTTCTAGACTGAGAAAGAGAGGGAAGGTTTTTTTCACTGAATTTTTCCTCATTAGGTAAGGGAAATGTTCCTCATTAGCCACCAGGGAAATATTGTTGGCTCTAATGAAAATGAAGATGTATAAACTTGAAAACTGAATAAAACTGAACTTTACATTTTGCAGTGTAGAAAGATTATAATGACTACACTATTTCCAATGAACACTTGAGAATTTTGTTTTAGTGAAAGTCGTTTTCAGAAAGTATTTTTAATGAATATACATGTGCAGGCACACATGCTTGTGCACCTTTGTTGTTGTTGTTGACCTTTTTAAAACTTCTCATTGATTTTTAAGAATTTGGGTCGTTTATTTAAAGAGTTTCTGCCCTCTTCATTTGCCAATTTTTCCCATTTGTCTAATTGTAACAGCTGTTGCCTTAGGTAACATCTGTTCTCTATTAACTCCTCAGAAAGACATTTTGAGAGGTCATAAGGCTCAGAGATGTGATACACCTAAAGACGTGGCCTAAAAGACTTGATCAGTGGATTATGGTGTGATTTTGTATCCTAAGGTGCTTTAGGTATTATGACATATCTACATTTCAAAAGAAGCCTATGAGGATTTCAATTATGATATGATCATTAACAGAGAAGAATAAAAATGTGAATAATGCCCAACTCTTACCATTTCAATTTCATTTCTATTATAATGATAATGACTTGCTCAGTTGGTAATTATTACTGTGTATTCTTTCTTTCTTCTTTTTTCTTTGAGATGAGGAGCATCAGCAAAACAAAGTCAAGGATGAAAACATTAGAACAAGAGGCAGAGAAGCTACTCCCTGATAATGAGAAAGAACACATTGTCAGAACTAGTACAGTACTGATCATTATAGGTCTGAAATACAGTACTCTATGTATCCACTGTGACATTAATGATTCAGATACATCAGTTACATAAATGAATGGATAAATATCGGCCACAGAAAGCATGATAAATATATCTCAAGTAAATCTGGTGTTCCAGGGGCACCTGGGTGGCTCAGTTGGTTAAGCAGCTGACTTCAGCTCAGGTCATGATCTCACAGTTCGTGGTTTCGAGCCCCATGTCGGGCACTGTGCTCACAGTTCAGAGCCTGAAGCCTGCTTCGGATTCTATGTCTCCCTCTCTATCTTCCCCTCCCCTACTGGTGCTCTGTCTCTCTCTCTCAAAAATAAACATTAAAAGTTAAAAAAAATCTGGTGTTCCAAAGTGAGGGAACTCTGAACTAAAAGATGCACCAAAATCAAAGCTTGTTTTTATTTGTTTAAAATCCCTCCGTTATTCATAATATGCTAGTGAAGTAATAAAAATCCACCTTTCAAATAAATTTGTAACACAGAAGACTTTACTTATATTTTGTTGAATTATTTCAATTCATCCCTAGCAGCTAGCCTAGTGCAGAGAGGGCACTATAAGTGTTCATAAAATGAATTTTAAAGGCAACAGCCTATGGAAAACAAGAATTATTGTTCCTGACAAGTTTTATTAACTTCAGAATAGACACATTCAGTGAGATGTCTCAGCTGTCTCTAGCGTTCTCTGTGGCATAATGATGCAGAAACCCATTGAGGATATTTGTGAACCAAAAAAAAAAAAAAAAAAAAAAAAAAAAAAAAAAAAAAGGAAAACTCAGGAAGTCTTGAAGAGACAATTCATCTAAACAAGACTTCACTTTCCCATTCAGGCATATCTGGGTTGATTTAGTATACTAAGGATACTATATATGGGTTATGAATGTAGGTCTATATAAAATAAGTTCTCACTCCTCCCCTAAATAGAGTGACACTTAGATCTAATGGGAAGAAGGTAGAATTTCAAACTTGGAAGTATGAGTTGAAATCAATTTTGTCACTTAGTAGTTATGTTTTGTGGAACCATACACTTATTATCCTTTTACCATAGGTGAGCACAGCATTCTAATTTTATGTGACACACGTGAAACAATATATAATAAAATATTTTATAAACTATAAGCAACTATATAAAGCAACTAATAGTTGGTTAAAACTTTTAACAATTTGCTATTGTATAAAAGGCAGAGACAAAAAAGTACGTAATTTAGGATTCCTTTATATGAAATTCAATAACTGGTCAGTAACTGATTGTATGAGAATCAGAATGGTCGTTATCGGAGCACCTTTTTGTTTTTTCTGGGCCACTCAATATCTTAAGGTGAATGCTTTACCAACATTCACTGTCTGATCTTTAACCCCCTCCTAGCCTCTACTGTTCCTCTGACATGGGATTAAAGGGACCCTCAGAACTCTGCATGCTTCTGGAAAGACATTATCACATACTCACCAGTATTTACCACCTTGACATCCTTTTTCACTTTAATGTTATTAGCATTAACATACTCTTTACAGCAACTTGAACTCACAACCACAAGATCAGTTCTTCCAGCTCATTCTTCAGATCCTGCATGCAAATCCTTTTAAGACTTTTCAAAGCCGACTTTCTTTCCCACTTTTCCCGACTTCCTGAAATCTCTTCCCTATACCTTCTGATGGTGATTCACCAGCAAAATCATGTCTTTCCTATACCTTTATACAATTTTGCTCTAAAGGAAACCAGGCTTTCCCCTAGGGACACTGATTATCCTGTAGCCTCTGAAATGGTGTTATACAGTACAAAATTTGTCTAGTCTTTATCCCACATTCCTGGGACTAACCTTCTAAATCCTTGGAAGAGTTCCAAGTGATAGTGCCTTTTTTATTCATGGTGGGTCCCTGGGACCACATTGAGATTTTTCTAAAGAAATAACTCATGATGGATCCCTAGATTGTTTCAGGATGGTGGTTGACCATGCAGGAAAGACCAATTATGTGATTAGAGGGTTGAGGTTCTGAGCCAGATGATATCACCCTGAATTACAAAGATGGAGAGGGAACTGGAGATTGATTTCCATTTTACAGCCAATAATTCAACCAATCATGTCTATGAAATAAAAATTCCAATGACATTGGATATCAGAGCTCATCTGAGCTTCCTGGTTGGTGAATCCATCAATGTGCCTCCTGATTCCATGAGAAAAGTTATAAAAGCTCTGCAGTTGGAACCTCCAAACCTTTTCCTAGTATCTTTTTTTTGGCTGTTTCCTGACTTGTATTTTCATAATAAAACTGCAATTAGAGTCCAGTACTTTCCTGATTTCCGAGTGTTGTTCTAAGAAGTTATTGAACTTGAGGGGGGTAAGAGGAAATCCTGTATTTGCAGCATTTTCCAGAAGTGTTGGTACCCTGGGGAGCCCCAGACTTATGGCTGGTGTCTGGAAAAAGGGGAAACTTGTAGGAGTCTTGTGTCTTTAACCTGTGAAATCCATGCTACAAGTTAGCATTAGAATTGCATTGTAGGGAGGCTGGGTGGCTCCGTCAGTTGAGCATCCAACTCTTGATTTCCGGTCAGGTCATGGTGTCCCGGCGTCATGGCATTGAGCCCAGTGTTGGGCTCTGCCCTGAGCATGGAGACTGCTTGGAATTCTCTCTCTCTCTCTCTCTCTCTCTCTCTCTCTCTCTCTCTCCTCCACCCCACCCACCCATCCCTCCACCCCGCTCATGTTTTCTTTCTCTAAAACATAAAACTAAAAATTAAAAAAAAAAAAGAATTACATCGCAGGTACTGCCAGTTTTCTCCAACTCTACAGGTGGAAGAGGTAGCCTGTATGTTCCTTATTTCCAAATCAAGACCATTTTCAGCACCTCCTCCATTAAAACAAACACTTTGGTATCAAAATATTAACTCTCGGTATTCCTTACTATTACCATGACTCATAGGACCTTAGGTTATGCTGTCATTTCTTAGAGATTTTTTACCTCCTGGTTAACTGACACTCTCTCCAATTCTTCATTCTTAATTATTTCAGTACACAAATTATTGATCTTGTCAGTTTTCTGATCTTGGCAGTTCATTAAATGTCTCACCCATTAATATTGTTACTGAAACCACTAAGATAAATAATACTGCCCAGGTTTTTTTCTTTATTTCCTTTTGCATTCATATTACTATCTTCCTCACTTCTTCACATTCATATTCTTTGTGGATGACCTTACTTCTCATTTTATTTTTTTTTTAAACTTTTTTTTTAAACATGTATTTGTTTTTAGAGACAACGAGTGACAGAACACGAGCAGGGGAGGAGCAGAGAGGGAGTGAGGCATAGAAGTAGGCTCCAGATGAGCTGTTAGCACAGAGCCGGACATGAGGCTTGAACTCACAGACCAGATGGCAAGATCATGACCTGAGCTGAAGTCGGAAGTTTGACTGAGCCACCCAGACACCCCACCTTACTTCTCATTTTAGCAAGACTATCTAAGCAAGTATTTCCATTTTCAGATTATAAAAGTGAGTCATGGAAAGGTTAAATAAGTTTCTTAAGGTACACAGAATGGAAATCATGGTCAGTGCTCTTAATATTTGCATTTAGCCAGCTGCAGTCACAATGATGCTGCATAACAAAACACCGTAACACTAAAACTCAGCGGCTTATTTTTTAAAAAATGGTTATTTAAATATTCTTAAATATCTAGGTTTGCTACAGTTAGGCTGGCTTGGAACAGGCCTGGCTAGGCAGCTCTGCTTCATAATGGTTGATGTCTGGACGTTTGTTTTTGCTCAGTTTTACTCTACATGTGCTTGTTTCAGGGCCTGGCTTTTCTTTTGTGGAGTCGGGTATTTTTTTAGAAGTAGACATAATGCCCATTATTAGATGATAAATCTGAAGAATGAAGAAAATCCTCGATTTTTTCTACGATTACAGGGGAAAAAATAGATGTATCCAGACTGGAATCATCAAAATTCTGACTCTTAACCTAGTAGTCTTCTGTGGAAATAGTTAACTTGTTATCAGCTTTGAGTTTGTTAACAGCTTCACTGTTTCCCACTGACACTATAAGCTAGCTGAAAAAGAAAAAAACAGTGATAGATCTTTTATGATACTTTCGGAATTGTACTCATTCAACTCCTATCTTCACAAATGTCTGCTCATGAAGCCAAAAAGGTGATTTCATAAAAAGATGTTTTTATTTTCCTCTCTGTCAAGGATAAAGGTGGAACAAGTGGTGAGAAGATAATCTGATAACCAATTCTTTATGAAGGGGCATGAGTTAATTTTTTATGACACAACTTGAGTTTTTTCACCCAGAAAGGCCAGTGTGTAGTATTCTCTTCCTCCTTCTAGGCAACACAGTGCACAAAACCTTGGCCAGAGATCCTTTTAAAATATACTCCTTCCTTTCCCTTGGCCTCTGTTTTGGGATTAGTTGATAATGAGTACAGCAAAATAGGTCACACAGTCCTGACCTTATGAGATATAGCTCATAATACTGAAATGTCATGGCTGGGAAAAAAATGGGGATCATCATTTTCTCATCCTGACATTTTTCCACATCATAACTCACAGGTACTTCATTAAAGATCAAAAATGAAATAGAGTAATAAGACTATATTGACAACCACAGTAAATAAAATTAAAATCTATGTAATATATTTGAGGCTGGGTCTTGACATTAAAGTTTAGGAATTTGACATTTGGTTGTATAGACATTCATCATGAGCAAATTTAAAATATATACTAACCATAAACAGAGAAGGAAAAAAGATATGAAAGTGTTTACAATCTAGACTGTTATTATTAACTGATATGGTGGTGGTGGTAGTTGGAAACACCTTCTTTTCCTGATTTCCATAGAACAAAGTATAGGTTTTAAGTGCTATGTATGTAAACATAAAGACATATGACCCAAAAAAGGATAGTCTACAAAATATTAATATATGTTAAGAAGGACTAGGACAAAATTAGTTACCAGAACAAAATATGGTATTATTCTATATTTATCCTTTAAAAGAAATTTCAAAAATACTTGCAACAACAGAGATCTATGAGTTTATTTTGTTAACATATATAAATGTATTATTTTAACCTAATAAGGTAGATATCTCTACGTAAAATTTGATATAAATAATCTATATGAATGCCATTGAAGAGATATGTATTTTAAATTTCTGGTAACATCTATGGTTTTATTCATTCATTTATTTAGTCATTTATTTTAAAAATATCAGTAAGTACTATGTATCAAATATGACAATTCACATAAGTCTGTTGATTTGTAAACCTCTTGGTTAAGGTAGGACCTATGATTATACTGTTACTGTCAATGATTCTAGTAATCTCTCTTCTAGGTAAACTACTGAAAAATAAAAGAACTTACAATAATACTTACTATTATTTTGTGACCTAACACTGCATTATGGACTTAAATAAAGTGGTTTGGCGAAGTACTAGCAGGAACCTCGTTACAACTTACAACATGTGCTCATGTCTTACGGCAGACTTCTTTTGACTTGTACACTGCAAAAAAAGAAAGCTCCATTTTTATTGGGAAAGAGTATCCTTCCCACTGAGTTTCTTCCTTTCATTCAGTGTGCTAGAAAAGAAATCTTACCTTTGTTTAATTTTAGAGATGGCATACATGGACCATTCATTGTTAAAGAGCACAGTCAAATTCAAACTCCCTGGGCTCTCATTTGAAATATAACTAATAAAACAAAGTATAAAATCAGACAAATATAATTCCATGAAGACAAATTTTCAAATATGATTAAAACAAAGAGAATATATTTAAACTAAATGGTAGAAAAATTTCCCAAATTATGTTTATATAAAGAGAGAAGCTAAAACATCTTTCAATCTAATGGTGCTAGCTTAGCAGTAGTTTGGAATAAAGCCTCAGGATCCTACACAATTTTTTTTAGGGAGAAGTTGAATGTTAGGTAAAGGTTGCCTGGCTGACTCTGTCAGTGGATGTATGACTCAATACTAAGGTTATCAGTTTGAGCCCCATGTTGGGTGTAGAGATTACTTAAAATATTTTTAAGTTCTTTAAAAAAAATAAATGTTAGCTATGATTTATTAACACAAGATTTGGAATTATGTTATTTGGAACTTGCCTCAAAATTAGAGCATTAGGAAATATATATATGTACATACATATATACATCTATATATATTATTTTTATTTATTTTTTTCCTTTGTGGGTAGGATATTTCGTTCACATAAAATTGTTTCTAAAGTTAACAGGCATTTCCATGAAAAAAAACAATATTAAAAACATCAAATGTGTCTAACATTTCAACTTCACATACTTTTTAAAAGCATTTTTAACATGTATTTTTTATTTTATTTTATTTTATTTAGTAATTAAATAGTTTATTACCAAGTTGGTTTCCATTATTTTTTTATTTTTATAGTTTCAGACTAGCAAAAAGAATTCTCTTTGATTTCTAAGTGATCATTCTTTACAAATGTCTTCTTTTCTCTTTATTCCCACTGACACCTACTATGTCTCATATATAATTGACTTTTCTTGCATTGCTCAATAAACTCTATAAAGTTCAGCAGGCTGAGTAACCTTCACTCTCTCCATTTTCAACCTTGTGGCCTGACAACTAGGATCACCATAGTATCAGGGTAACGCCAAGGACATGAGACAAAATATGATGATATTTTTGCCCTTCCAATTCATCACATTTCCTTTCATGGAGCTTCTTCACTTGATGAATATGACTTGACACCAGCAAACATGGAAAGGGATTTGGGACTTTTCCTAAAGAAGTTATTGACTGAAAAAGAAATTCAAGTTGTATTTATGTTGACATGATGAAGGTTATAAGATGCTAACTGTTCTGAAGCTCTTGAGGTAGCTTTTTCTCAGCAGGGTTTCTATATTTACATTTGGAAAATTGGAAAATTGGAAAATTGCATAACTTTTTGTTGAGGCACCTGCTCACATGCTTTGGATAGTTTTGGAATTCCACGTATCAAAATAAAGATTAAATCTTTCCCCTGTTTCACAAAATTTGGTATGTTTATTTTACTACATATAATTTTCTGGCTCACAACCAGGAATAATGTTCATTTTTATAAAACAGTGAAATTCCTGTGATTTTCAACACAATAGAACAAATATTTCAATATTTTAAAAGTAGCTATATACATGTCTGTGCATTTTTCTGTATCATTTATATTCTTTTTTTTTTTTCCTGATTAGCACAAGAGTGCTCAGGAGTACAAATAGCAATTTGGTGATCAATAATCTGCCCTGTTAAAGCTATTCAACAAAATTACTTAAAATGAGAAACAAAGAAATTAAAACCAATGACAACAATAACAAAACAACCTTATGTGATTATTTTACCCAGGTGAAGCCATATGGACCATTTACCTCCAAAGAGCAAATTACAAAATGATGATGAACAACATTTCCTCCTAACACCCACTAGAAATGCTGCCCCAGTGGATGGAGTAAGTGGGGTAGTGAGTCCTCAGGTACACCCTACTAGAAAGTTAATCTCTCTCAGGGTTCCTGGGTGGCTCAGTCAAGTTAATTGTCTGACTCTTTATCTCAGCTCAGGTCATGGTGTAATGGTTCACAAGTTCAAGCCTAGCGTGGGGCTGTGAGCTTATAGTCCGGGGCCTTCTTGAGATTCTGTCTCTCCTTGTCTCTGCTCTTCCCCTGGGTGTGCTTGCTCTCTCTCTTATAATAAATGAACTTACACAAAAAAAGAAAGTTAGAGTTAGTCTTTCTCTTCTTCTGTCCTCTCTTCAATCCTTTTCTCCCTTTCTTTTTCTCTCCCCTTTTTTGCCTAACTACCTATCCATAGAAATCTCCCTGTTAATTGAGAAAGCCAAAGAATGTATATCAGGATGATTGTATTATCACTTTATTTCACTGTAGATATAGAAACTTAGAGAGGGTCTTGTCCAATGTCACACAGCTAGAAACTACCAAAACCACTGTAGAATCCTGAGAGCCTATTTCACACCAGTCTTAGATACTATACAAACTTCCTTGGAGGTATTAAAGAACAAGTATTTGGTGAGAAAGATTTAAAAACTAATGTCCAAAATATACCTCCCTGAACTTCATGAAAATGTTTTCTTAAATGTAGAAACATTCAAGATGATTAGTTTTACAATCCATGATACTTTATAATTAAAATCCTTTTAAAGCAATCAAGTAAAAATCATTCCTACTTTAAAATTCTATCTTCACAACACGTTAATTTGCTATTGTTAAATTCTATATTTGGGACTCATTGAAAGTGATGGCTATTTTGTTGGTCAGAACATATAATTGAAGTAAATTTTCCAAAAAATATTGAAGACCATAATTATACATGCCAGAGATGGCAAGAATCTTAAAAATTGCCAAAGGTGTCCCATGATTAATGTCTATCATTTCCTGCCAAATTCTTCAGTCTTTTAACTATTACTCTTCTCTTCAGTATGGTTACTTATGCCCTGTCTGAAAGTCCTGGCCTAATCTTTGTCTGCACCTGCTTCTGAACTTAGGTATTAGTTCTAAAATGTTAACATTTGGCCATATTTGATTTATTTGATTACTTTCATGAAATGTTAAAAAATATCATCAAACTCCCTCATTTCCCTATCTTGTACCTTTCCCTCCCAACCTAGAGGTTAACAACACCTTTTTGATATATATATGGATATGGATGTATGTGTGTATGATTTTATAAGAATGTTTTAAATATTAAAAAGAAACAAATGTTATTAGGCTTATATATTCTCCTGAAACATTCCTGTTACACTCAATGTTATATTTGAGGAATTCAACAGTTTATAGATTTAATTTAATTTTATTTTTATTTAGATTATTTTATTTATTAATTTATTTTATTAGATCACTGTGTTGTTATACCACAGGTTGAAGCAACCTAAATGTCCACTGATAGGTGAGTGAATAAAGAAAGCGTGGTATGTACATACAACACAATGCTATTCAGCTTTTAAAAAGAAGGAAACCCTACCATTTGCAACAATATGTATGAACCTGGAGGAATGTTGATAGGTGGGTGAAATATGCCAGATATTTAAGGGAAAATACTACATGATCTCATCTCACTTATATGATGAATATTAACAGTCAAACCCATAGAAGCAGAGTGTAGTGGTGGGTCCTGGGGACTGGGAGGATGAGCAATTGGGCAGGTATTTGTCAAAGGGCCCACACAACGTTTTTGATATACAGCATGAAGAAGCTCTAGGGATCTACCACAGAACATGGTGCCTATACTTAACTGCATACTTAAAAATTTGCTAAGAGGTTAGATCTAAGTGTTCTATCATCATCTATAAGAGATTAAGGAGGAAACTTTTGGAGGTGATATGGCATAGACAGGTCGTCTAAAGCTTTTCACATGCTAATAAATAAACAAGTAAACAAACGATTATATGTTCCCTAATCAGCATTTCACATTTAACATAGCTAAAACTTTTTATTTCTATTCAAGCTGTTTCTCTCAAAGCCTTTTTCTGTATCTTAGTATATAGTATCATCAGCCAGACTTATTCAAATGAAAGATCTATGCATCAACCGCGATTCTTCTTTCACCAATAATGATCACGCTCTTCTTGGTGATCGTTCTACAAACCAAATCTTAAACGTGTCCACTTTGTTTAAAGATTTGCTGAAGATTTCATCGTATATCACCTGGACTATTGCAAAATTTTCTTAACTGATCTTCTGGCCACAATTAGTCTTCTAAAATGTATTCTCCAACTAATAGTTACAACAATATTTTATAAGAGTAAGCCTGACCATATCCCTCTACCCATGGCTTCCTATCTATTTAAAATTCACACCAGCTGCCCGCCAGAGTTTAGAAAGTCCTGATAACCTGGACGCTGATGGTCTTCCAGACCTCATCATAACTTTATGCAGCTATTCTAACAGGCTTCAAGCACGCCACTCCTGCTTATGAGGCCTGGTCTCGGGCTCTGCTTTCCAGCTAGGACCAAACTAAGACATTGGCCTTCATGTTTCTCTCTTTCTTTATATTTTTAAACAAGTTTTGATGCACATATTTTATGAAGTAATACTCCAAATACACACAAATCATTTTAATTTGGTCTGGAGTCGTCGGTCCATTCTAATACTTAGGGTTAATTATTAGCAGTAAACTGATCATTACTACATATGAAACATGATTAGTAACATTAGCCTACAGATAAATAGAGGTTTTCCTTTTGTTTTCTCCCTATCAGCAGAATAAAAGATATGAAATATAGCTAACATCCATGATAAACATGGATTGAGTACATGAGAAAAGAATGTCTTCTTTGATAGAAGCAGAGACAATGCAAAAAGTAAAGAAAGAGTAAGTATGGCCATTCAACATTTCCCTTACTAAAAAAGAACAGTAAATTCACATTTATGGTTTTATATGGTTTGATAATAGATTTTAGGTTTAGGTATATTTTAGTCTTTGTCATAATTTTGTCTCAATTTAGAGAATTATATTTCCATTCTCCTAAGAAGCTTAAAATTAAAACATGAATGTTATTGTTTGGGAAAGATTAATATTCTAGTTTAAGAAGATTAAACTAATTTAAGCAGGCTAGTTTACTCTGTTATTTCACTTCTATACTTTTTACATATCTTCAGTTAAAAAGATAAGATTTTATATTCAGTGTTTTTGGATTCAAAAGGAAAAGCATTGAAGTATGCATAATCGAATCTATAAACAAATCCTAGTAAGTATAAAGGCTTTCTTGGTGATATGTATTTAGATGAGATTCTGTCATTAGTAATCAATAGTGATGTGACTTCTCTGAAATATAATTAATCATTGAAGTCATAGAATAACAATGGAAAACAAGCTAATATAAAAACAAAAGAATCTTCAGAGGACATTTAACCTATGAAATGTATTATTTTAGGTAGAGTGTTATTCTATTCATATTTGTCACACAGTGAAACTTAAGGGTGTGAGGTGTCAGGCTCATTTCTGAAATAACCATTAAGATTTATGTATATTTTTGAACTAGTATATTTCTGCTAAATCCAAACTCTGCTCAAATGCTGAATATCCTCCTTCTGATATTGTACCCAGAGTGGGTAGAAAGAAGTGCTAATAAATAAAATGCCTTATACATGTGATAGAATTAAGCTAAAAGTTTATCTTTTTCATTTATAACATTTTTAGCATACTAAGACATATCTATCCATTCACATCTAACCATCCATGTGTATGTTTGTAAATTTTAGACATATAAAATTGCAACAGATTTACTCATCACATAGTTTTATTCAATAAATGAGTTAAAATTGACATCTTGAATATTTTCTTTGATTTCCTCTTCATGTATGTCTGTGAGTTAAATAACATAACTAATTTTTTCCAGCACCAATTAATTCAGCCACAATTATGTAATGTTATATAGACCCTGTGTTAGGGGAATAAATCCATTTAAATTAATCATTTAAGATGATTCTCACTTGTTATACAGAGCCAGAATATTCATAATTCTAACCTCTGGCAATTTAATGTATTGGTTGGACTTGTCAATAAATATTTATGTGGTAGACAACAGATATGAGACATCATATCTCAAACATGATGCTAAACACTTTTAAGGGTGAAAATACCACTCCTCTTAGACAGACCTGCAATTTCAAATGTATTCTGTACCCTTTCACCCTAAATAATAGGGTACATTAAAATTAAATTAATTTAATTGAATACAGTCTGGGATGGCTCCAATTAAAATTCAGTCTGCTTGAAGAAGCTAATATAGGATTGCCAATACAGCGTTTTTTCTAGTCCTTGTTTCAGGGAACCTTAAAATGATCCTATGCCAAACTTTCCATATTTCACATTTTACTAAAAATATATATTCATGAAGTAATCTTGTTATTTGATACTAAAAATATATTTATGAATTTCCCATACACTCATCTGAAGATTAAATGTTTTCATCCAACACTACCTCCAGTCTGTCTTATACATGTACTCCTCTTACATGAGGTCATATTTTTGGCTCATTACTATTTTAGTTAATTGCTACATCAGTCATGTGAAATTACTAATTCCTGACTAAAATGGAAAACACCCAGGAAAAAAGCTAATATGTAAATATAATTTAAATTAGTATTTTGTATTTTACCAAATTATAGTGTATTAATTTTCCTCATTAATTTTCTTCTTCATTTAATCTACTATTTAATATAGATATTTTCCCTCAAGATAAAACTCTTGAGGCTATTCAAGCTACCTAAAGGAATTTTACATATTTCTGACAAAATAATGATAATCACTTTTAAGAAATTATTTTTCAGTTTTTAAGGAGTAGTATTATTAATATATAGACTGTTATAAATAAAACTCAACTGTATCATGGGGTGTTGAAAGATGGGATACCAAATAGTTTGGTTCTGTTAGCATTTCTATATTAAATATCCTTTAACTTATAATTTATAATGTTTATATATGCATAGGTTAGAAAATATATAAGATATAAGTATAAGAAAAAGCATAGACAATTGCTTACAATCCCAATGCCCAGTGTCAAAGTTTACTTTTGAAATATTTCTTTCCAGTCATTTTTTTCTTTTGATTTACATTTATTTATTTTCAAATTAATGTATATACAAGACAAACTTACAGAAAAATTAAACATAGGTTAAATGTTAATTAAGTATAACCAATAATAATACTTTTTGTAAAGTTTTATGATGATATAACCTCACATGTATAGAGAAATGACAAAAATATTACAAAGAAATGTTTAGCCTTTATCCAGACTGGCCAACTGTAATAATTTTGCCTGTTCCCTTTAGCACTCTCTCTCCTATTTCTCTTTTTCCCTCTTTCTTTCTTATTCTTTTTCTTGATTGATTGATTGATAGAGATACAAATATAGTATATAGAAACACATAATTTTCTTGCTGTGCCATTTGAGAGTAACTTGTATTGTCATACCCCTTTACCTTAAATAATTTAGTGTTTGGCTCCTGAGAACAACAGCATTTTATGACAGTTGTAATACAATTAAAATCACAATTTATCATTAGTATGTTATTATCTAAAGTATATATTTACATGTTATGAGTTGTCTCACTAATGTCCTTTGTATCTATATCCTTTCCCCATCCAGAACCAAATTATGATTACTCTTTGCATGTGGTCTTTATTTCTGTTTAGTCAGTTAATTACAACTTAAGTTTCATCTCAGTTTTATTTCAGTGGGCTGCTCCACTTTCAAACAAAACCCTTGTTTCTTCCTTCTCAAGGAAATATTTATTGTAAAATGGGTATCCTGGAAGGTGTATTACAGAGATGTGTATTCTATTATTAGCCACTTGGGACTTTTAATTTTTGGTCTTGTAAGCATTAACTCAGCTCAATTCAATTCTGTTTTCCTGTGCCAGATTGACCCTATGTTCAAGCCTCCATTTTAATAGAATCCATGACTTACTTCTAACCAGTAGAACATGGCAAAAGAGATGGATATCATTCTCCTGATTATGTTATGTTATATGACAAAAATGATAGGGTGCCACCCCATTGTCATACTAAATTATATAAGATTCTGTCTTTACAGACTAGGGAGACCCTCTCCTGCTGATCTGAACAAGTAAAACTGCCATATTATTGGAGGTCATGTGACAGGAAACTGCAGGGTGTTCTAAGATCTAAGAGGAAACTCAAAGAAACTAATCGGCCAAGAGTTAATGAGTTTAGAAAATGATTCTGATGTTCAAATGAGCCTCTGGCCCAGATGACTCCTTGATCACAGTCTTCTGAGACCCTGAGCAAAGAATCAGCGAAGCTGTGTCCAGACTCTTGAGTTATTAAAACTGTGAGATAATACATATGTGTTATGTTTTAAGAAAATTTTTAATATTTATTCATTTTTGAAAAAGAGATAGAGACAGAGAAAGAATATGAGTGGGGAGGAGCAAAGAGAGAGGGAGACACAGAATCTGATACAGGCTTCAGTCTCTGAGTACATAGTCCTACACAGGGCCTGAACTCACAGATTGTGAGATCATGACCTGAGCCAAAGTTGGACGTTCAACCGACTGAGCCACTAGGTGCCCCTAAATATGTATTATGTTAAACAACTACACTTTTGGTAATTTGTAATACAGTCACAGAAAGCTAATACACTGCCCTGGGGTAGGCCACAATCAAACTTACCACTTATTTCTTCAACTGTGGACTGCTGGCACCTTTCACCAGAATCTTCAGAGTCTCCTATTCACATGCATAGTTCTGGGACCAGCCAAGACCTTGGGCTTCTTTCCTAGAAGATTTTGGTGCTCTTTTCTTTCCAGGATTTCCCCTCTTTAGATTCTTTGGCAATCCTATATTCAGGTCACTGATTTCTCAATCAAAACCTGATCTTTTTGCCTGATTTTCAGTTGCCTTTCCATGAAAAGCCATATAAATACAAATCTTTCCTGGTGCATTGTTGTTATTTTAATAGTGAAGGACTCCCTCCTCTCTTGTTTCTGTTTACTATTAATAACTTTCCAGTGCCTTCAAATTAAAAAAAAAAAAAACTGTCCAAAGTTTATATGTGTTATCTGAAGAAATTTTAGTCTCCTAAAGCTATTTTTTTTCATTTCCAAAAATAATCATCATTAATATTCTAATAGATATTCTGCTCCTTTCCCAAAAATATATATTGTGAAGTAAGTAATTTTAAGAAATCTGAAATTCTGAAAACTCATCAGTTCAAAATCTTGCTGGAAAAAGGAAAGGGCACATCAAAATGAAATGCATTAAGTGGAAATAAAGATAAAATAGAATCAAGCTCCTGTTTTTAGTAAAAAAAGTCCTGAAATGAGATAAGAAGAGATCTAATTGTGAATACAAACCTTAAATATTTTTTGAGGAAAATTTTCTTGCTGGATAAATTTCTGGGGGTATTGTGAGGGATAAGCAACTACTCTGGAAGTCAGATTTCTTAGGCCCAAAGATTCCCAGAGAAGAAAGCAGCATCAGAAATTACCATGTCATTAGTAGGTTTATAGTTTTGAAAATCAGGGGATCTGGGGGGTGCCTGAGTGGCTCAGTCGGTTAAGCATCCGACTTTGGCCCAGATCATGATCTCACAGTTCATGGGTTTGAGCCCCACATCGTACTGACAGCTCAGAGACTGGATCCTGCTTTGGATTTTGTGTCTTCCTCTCTGCCCCTCCTGCTCTCATGCTCTGTCTCTGTCTCTCAAAAATTAATAAAAATTAAAAAATTTAAAAAAAAAGAAAAGAAAAGAAAATCAGGGGATCTGGGATGCCTGGTTGGCTCAGTCAGTTAAGCATTGGACTTCAGCTCAGGTCATGGTCCCACTGTTTCTTAGTTTGAACCCTCCCATCAGGCTCTGTGCTGATGGTGCAGAGCCTGCTTGGGATTCTCTCTCTCCTTCTCTCTCTTCCCCTTCTGTGCTCTTCTTCTCTTTCAAAATAAATAAATAAATTTTAAAAAGAAAAGAAAATTAGGAAACTTAACTTTCAGTGGAAGAGAAGTTTTTGAAAGAAGATCAGAAGAATGTTCAAGACTTTGTTTGGAGACATTCTTTTTATAAATGTGAATATCTTATAAAATAAAACAGGATACAAAAACCATCTAGAAGTAATATAATATGGTGCCTTTCAGGAAGAGTCCAGGAATTAAATTTTCTACTTTTTACTACATATGTGATGTTGAGAAAGTTATCACTTCTGAACTTCTCACTCTCAACTTCAGTTGAGTTATCTGACAGATGGAATTGATTTATCTGTAAAAACGGAATAAGTAAAAATGCCTGCATCAGTAACTTTTCTAAAGATAAAATATTTAATGAACGCAAAATATCAAGCGTTCTCCCGACATGCCGTAAATGCTCAGGAAGGCCTGTTTTAACAATGCTGCTGTTGTTTACACCTAAGTGAGCATTTTTCTTGGTGCATAGTGTTTTGCTCTGACCTTCACTAGCAGAGTTTCAACTGACTTTTTCATCCAATTCACCATTTTTCTGGCTTTTAACTCTGTATGTACATTTCCCTTGGGAAACTCATGAAATTGTTATGCACAACTAAACCCAAATTCCGGTTTATACAGATATTCATATGTGGTCTTCTAGACTGATTTATTTAGAATTTTTTTTCATTACTCCAGTTCTAAGGATCTCTAAGATTTCTCTTAGAGAAATTTCTCTACAATCTAATCATCAAATTTCTCTTCTAATCATTCTAATATAAAATACTCTTATAACCTTAATATGTAGCCTCTTCTTAACATTTATTTTCCTCAGTTAACAAGGTAACCAATGGATTTTTATCCCTGATCACCTCTAGCAGATTTTGGTCCTAATTGTTAATAACTGTTGGATTGATGTAGAGATAAACTGAACAGATCAATGATAGACAAGAAAGAATCAGTCAAAAGGTCAATCCCTGGAATTGCAAGGCTAAATAATTATGTTTATTATTTTTGAAAATTTATGTTCCAGAATCATGATTAGATATTAGGGTTAATAGAACTCTATTCTTTTCTACAAGATAACAAAGACCTTCTGCTCCTTTGGTCAGAAGTTGGGGTAGTGGCTGGGGCGCTTGGGTGGCTCAGTCAGTTAAGTGACCAGCTCTTGATTTTGGCTCAAGTCATGATCTTGTGGTTTATGAGTTTGAGCCTTTGTGAGCTCCGGCCCATTGTGAGTTTGAGCTCCATGCAGATGGTGCATAGCCTGCTTGGGATTCTCTCTCCCTCTCTCCCTCTCTCTCTCTCTGGCCACCCCTGTGTGTGCTCTCACTCACTCTCTCCCTCTAAAAATAAGTAAAATAAATTTAAAAAAAAGAAGTTGGGGTAGTGGAAATGGTCTGGAGCTAGCTGAGAATGTGCTTGCATATGCGTAGCTCAGAAAGATATTTTTATAACATCATAATTTAAAAAGATTCCTGCCAAGACTTTGGTAATTTTTTAGCTTTGGATTACAATATTTTCCCAACAAGATTTCCTCCCTTCTCTTTGTATCTTTAATTTAAAAAAAAAAAACATGATTAGTTATTTCACAAAATCAATCCAAAATGTGAACAACTTTCATTAATGTGAATTAGACAGAAATGTCATTTGAACAATTGGCAGGGTAAATAAACAACTAATACCATGATTTTTCATCATTGATATCACTAAGGGTTTTGACTTTAGCTGTCTGTATGAATTTTAAAGAAAAATAGAAAGAAAGAAAGAAAGAAACTTGTTTACATATTACGTATTTAGTAAAGCCATTTAGGTACAATACAGCACAGATCCTTGTCACAAATAAAATGGTTTGAGGAGCAGCCAAATTTTGAATGTCATAACTAAATTCATATAAAATAGATATAAATAGCATATTTCCTACATATATGCCTTTCTCATAATCTAGAAATTCAGAGAAATAACTGAGTAAGCATTATATTTATATATTGGCATGTATTTAGGAAAGAAACTTTTGAAACTAAAGACTTCAGTAATGGTGTTTGAAACATCACTACCGAGGTTTTCCCTAAAATGAATGAGAAGGGTCATTAATGCAGACAGTGGAGAAATGCACGTACCCACTCACACGCTCACACGCAGAGATATAAATCAGTAATCCTTTCCAGGCTTGCTTCCTCTTGGGATGGAAATATTTTTAAGGTATTAACCATTGAATATCCCTAATCCAAAAACATATCAGTGTCATGTGAGTGGACAGAGGATGCCGAGTCCTCAGATCATTATAAGGATATAGGGCCACACTGCACCGACAAGGAGGGAATAAAATGTGGCATCGTTAATTGTCCATCAAGAGCCCTGGCAGCTGTAGGTGCCAGAGGCAACAATTTCCTATGGTGTCCTTGTTTTGTCTCTCCTGTTGCCTTTAGGTTTCTCTGGAGACTGCTTCCTAAATAGGACCTGAGCCATGCAGTTCTTTCCAGAGACAGTTCTCTTATTATATAAAGAGAGAAAGAGCTGTATTCTCTAACCTTGTAATTAAGTCTTAGTTTTTTAGGGAGTTTGTGCCCCTGGGCAATGATGTTTCCTTTCCAGCCTTTTATTTGTTTATTTTCAATTCTTAGCCCAGAGAGGATTGGAGTTCTCCATGTCGAAGGCTAGAGGAGGTTTGAGTTAGTTATTTCCCTTCCTTCACGCACCTTAGGCTCTGGTAAGACAGCAGGCCTCTGTTGAGGAATACAGGGTGCTCTGAGACTGGTTGCTTTCCCCTCCCCTAAAGGAAGCCTGAGGGGAATTTTCTCTGATATTTGTCCTAGGAACTTGCTTGGGTCTCTAGAGTTGAAATTCACAAAAGCCTTCCCAATGGTTGAGCTTTCCAGAGTTTATATTTCTCAAACTAGTTTAGTCTCACTCTCCAGCAATGAATCACTCACCTCTAGCAGCAGGTCTGCTCCCAGTAAGTGGTGATCCTCTGTATCTTTCTCTGTTTCTACTTTTAAGGTGGTGGTTTACCCGGGGACCTCAACTCTCTGATTAAACTAAGAAGAGTCGTTGACTTTCAGTTTGTTCAGCTTTTTTCCTATTGTGAGGGTGAGAGCGTTGACTTTCAAACTCTTTATATGTGGAGCTGGAAACTTGATGTCCAAATGTCTATAGGGACCATATTCTGATTTTGAAGACAATCCCACATCAGTGTTTTAGAACTCCAATATTGTAGCCGCTGCCCACTTATGTCTATTGAGCCCTTGACTTTTGGCTAGTTCATATTGACATTTACTCTTAGTATACAACATACATAGGATTTGAATCGTTTGTGTAAAACAAAAGAATGTAAAATATCTCATTGATAATTTTACTTTAATTACATGACAAAATGTAAATATTGGATATATATATTGGATAAAATTTATGAAAATAAATTATTTTGAAATAATATTTTAATTCAATAATATACATTTGAAAATAAATTATTTATTTTGAGAAAAAGAGAGTGAGTGGGAGTGGTGGAGGGGCAGAGAGAGAGGAAGAGAGAGAATCTCAAACAGGCTGCATACTGTCAGCGCAGAGCCTGATGTAGGGCTTGATCCCACGAACCATGAAATCACGACGTGAGCAAAAACCAAGAATCAGACACTTTACTGAATGAGCCACCCAGGTGTCCCAATTTTGAATTTTTTAACTAGAAAATTTAATATTTTATAATATTAATATTAGATGTGACTCATAGTTTATTTGTATAAGTCCTATGATCGTCTACAAAATAAGGAGAGAGCATAGTGTATTATTGGTAAATACTGGGAAGGATTCCTTTTTTTTTTTTGTCATCCTGAAGTTAATTATAGAGTTCCATTTAGAAGATAAGATGTAATGAATTTAAAATTGCAAAAGACAGATATCAACTATAGGGTGTTATAAAAACAAAGTTCATTGTACACAAGTGACAACAAATAAAGGGTCATTGTCAGGTGACAAATGATAAGGAGAACCCACTGCTGCATAAGTGAGATACCCACAGATCCACTAGCACATGTATTCATTGTTATCCACACTGTCATTAGGCCCAGGTTTCCAAAAGCTTAATAACCCCTACTATAAGGTCCTTAGCCAAGGTAAAATAATAAGACAGGTGACCAGGCAATAATTACGAGCATAATACAATAAAGACACATGATTTGGTAAAGATAGGAGTTCAAAGGGATGGTCAAATTTGTATTTGCAAGGTCTAAATCTTAGTTACATAATATCAACTATGGCTTTCATGAAGGCAATATTTTTTTTCTTTTAAACCACTATTCAGTACATAGAAAATATCATGATGTATATTAGATACTCAATAAATATCTATTGAAAAAAGAAATAATGATTTTTTCTTGTGGGATTTATTTCATCACTACCTCTGTGGACCCTCTTTCTGCCTAATAGATTAAGATGACCAGCTACTAAAGTATATTTCAATTTTTAGATTTTGATCTATATTTTCTTACTCTTTCTGATATTCACCCTTTTCCCCTGGCCAGTGAGATAGTATTATTATTTAAGGTATCTATGACTGCATAAACTATGGCTCTAAAAGAATTATTGAAAATAACATCAATTAATTAATTAGAGTTATATAATGTTTCAAGTAATATTAGTCTCATTATTAGAAGAATAGTGTTATGGTAGCCATTTTACCCTAAACAAAGCAAGAAACTTTTAATGAACTTGCAATAAACAGAATTCAAGTCCTTCTAAGCTGAGCCATCAAATCTAACCCCTGTAGGTTGGTGATGCAAAAAGAATTAGCACTAATAAGTAGGTCAGCTAATAATATAAACTAAGCTGAGAGAACAAAAGTGAACTCAGTCTAAGACTATTTATTCTATTCAGTGATGCTATATAATGTTTGTCAGATGAACTATAAATGGTTCTATTTTGCAAAAGGGGGAATATTCTTGCTTTCTAGATCCCAAATATGTAATAAGTTGGGTCTATCCAGGTGAAGTATAGCCTTGAGTATTATAAGAATTAGGATTTACAGATTTATGGAAGCTATAAAAAATAGAATAAAATAGAGACATCTGGGTGGCTAAGTTGGTTAAGCATTTGGCTTTTGGTTTTGGCTCAGGTCTTGATCTCATGGTTCATGAGTTAAAGCCCCACATCAGGCTGTGCTGTGCTAACAGCACAGAGCCTGCTTGGGATTCTCTCTCTTCCTCTTTCTTTTCGCCTCCCCCTACTCTCTTGTGTGCACACACACACTCTATCAATATAAATAAATAAATTTAAAAATAATAAAAGTTCTTGATTTTGTGACCTTTGTTTATGTCCTACATCCCCACTTAGCTAATGCTCAGAATTGCTTAATCTTTTAGCTTTTAAATCACCTTTTTTGTTTTATTGTTTTATGGAGTTGATTTATACATCTGATTAAAGGTTTTATTTTTTAACTTTAATCTTTTTTAGTGCATTATTAGTTATGAATCTCTATATTTTAGTTTAATCAATGTGTGTTGTCATCAATTTATATCCTCATATTATGTAAAGAAATATAAATATGGTGATTTTGTTAAAGAAATATATATTTGATATGTCTTTTTCCCGGTTCATAGTCATCTTCTCTGTAAACCATATAATTTGGGGTCTAATCAAGCAAATGATATCTCTAAGCCATTATTTCCTCCTCTGTGTCATAAGAAAGTTTCAGATGTTCATATTTAGATTTTTCAGTCTTTCCATGGTGGACTTGGTAAAATAAATTTGGAGGTCTGGGTCACTCATTGAGTACACTGCTACCTGTAATTTATCAGTTTACTTGGTTCCATCTGCCATCAAGACATATGGCTGTTGAACAGCACCACAGAGGAAATAGTTACTGAGAAATAAATGGCCTGTGAGAGAACTACAAGTCTCTAGAGTGCGGGACAGAGAGCAGAAAGTTACCTTGGTCAGAGCTTTTGTTTGCATCCATATGTCCAGGCAGGTTTGGAACTGCAGGAAGTATGTTCCTGACTCAACTTTAGCCACTCCCCAACTCCATTCTTGTTCTCTTAGTCATGACTCCATAGAAAATGTACCTGGCCTCAGATTGGGATTACTCTTTTGCTTTACTGGGAAAATTTTCTCATTAATGTGAGGCTCTTACACCCTCCTCACCTCCCTTTCTTTCTTCCTTCTTTCCTTGTGCCAATCCTTCCTTCCTTTCTTCCCTCTTTCCTTCCTTTAATAGGGGAGGAATTTTCCTCCACCCTTCTAAATTCTTAGCTGAGACCACTCTATAATAAAAGAAAGATTAATAAAACAAAAACAAAAAGGTGTGTAATAACATGTATACTCCCATATACATGCAAGATACCCAGGAAAACTCACTTCCTGAAATGGCCCAAAGAGATAGATCAGTAGGTCATATCTTGGAGATTCATCTATAAATTGTAGTTACTCCAAAAGGAGAAAACAAGGCAAGTGAATTTAAAAAATGTCACAGTATAAATATAAGCAAAATTTTCTGGGCCTAAAAAGAAACTAGGCTTGGAAACCATGGACTCTCATTCTTTTGGAAACAAAGCTAATCTGATGAAAGCATTTATAACCTGATTAATAGATATATCCCTTGAGCATTCAACATATTCAAAGACACTGAAAACTTTCACATGCAGTTAAGCTGAAAAAAAAAAAAAAAAGCCAAGAGTCACTTATTCCAGAACCTGTTATATCTCAAGTCTGGAAAAGAGTAGAAAGATAGCCATGATTGCTCCTCTTGTAGGGTTTTCCAGGCTACTGTAGGGATGGGACAAAGGCACTCCAAGAGCAGCACAATAATGGCTGATGCTAACTGAATGCTTACTCTGGGCCAGCGCTTGTTCTGTGTGCTTTAGATATTTAACCCACTTTAACTATTTTACAAATGAGGAGGCTATGCAGAGAGGGGGAAGAAACTTGCTAAAGTCACAGAGTTTTTAGTGAGAGGAGCTGGGATTTGAGCACGGACTGTCTGGATCCACTGTTCTGATTCTTTTCTACAATTCTTAAAAAGGAAGGATTTTTAAACTGAGGCTAGCAGATAGGTAGTAGGTGACTGGGCAGATGTAGGGAAAGGCAGACAGTGGCATTTTCTAGATAGAGAAAATAATCTGTTTCAGGGACCCTGATGTAGGAGGAACTTAGGTGTGGGGAAATTTGAAAGAAGACTCACATGGTAAGCCTTAAAACTATAAAAGGAAGAGATTAAT
>PISW01010820.1:0-13205 GCA_004023785.1 Mungos mungo
TGGAGGGTGCGCGCTGAGCCCCGTGCCCCCCCCTTTCCCTGGCAGACTACAACCTGGCTGTCCCGCAGCACCTGGAGGAGCTATATGAAGTGTACCTGCGGGAGCTGGAGGAAGGCAGCCTGGAGCGGGCCACCATCATGGACCGCGTGGCCTCCAGGGCGCTGCAGGTGGGCGCGTGGGCGAATCTGCGCATGCGCCCGAGTACAATTACCGGCGGAGTGGCCCGGTGCCCTAGCTGGGGTGCGAGTGGGACCAGGCTGGCTGGGACCCCAAGGAGTTAACTGCCTTTCCTTCTTACCCCAACCAAAGCCGTGCCCAGCCTGAGTAAGGTCCCCGTCCCAGCGCATCCTTCTCTAGCACCTGTCCCTACCCAGGGTCTGAGGGTCAGGGTTGGCTATCTGAGGTATCACAAGTTGCCCCAGACGCCCTCCCAAGAGACCAGGCCATCGGGCAGTGCCACCGGAGATGGCCAGAAGACCAGAGTTCATCCCTTGGGAGCCAGAATGCAAACCCACTGCTCTCTCTGGCCACCCTGGTGACTCTTGGTCACCTTGTGTGCCTTTGTCACCTGTGCTGTCACCCGGTCCAGGACCAAGTCTTCTGACTGCCCGCTGCTGCCTCCACCTTCCCTTTCCAGGACAGCTCCCTGCCCAAAATCGCCCCAGCAGGAACCGCGCTGACACTGGAGTCTGACCCGGAGAGCGTGAAGCCGCTGAGCTCCGAAGCCCAGCGCCTGCAGCACAGCATCCTCCCGCCCCTCGGCCCGGAGAGGTGAGGCCAGAGACCACTTCCAGCCGCTCCCGCCAGCCTGACCCACCCCTTGCTGGGCCGTGGCCCCGGGATACCAACCCAGATTAGGGCCAACTGGGGGAGATGGAGCAGGAGTGAAAGGGACGCGGCGGCACATGTCTGGGGCCAGAACTCTTGGGGTCCCGCTCCCCTGGGGTGGGGGTGGGGCCTCAGGGGGACCAGCCTGGCCAGCAGCGGCTCATCCTCCTCTGCCAACCTCAGTGAAGCCAACCGCGTGTTCAAAGCCAGTCCCCGGGCCTGGCACGTAAAGAGCTCCTCTGTGCCCACCCCACCCCCCATCCAGATCGGCGGCCTGGTGACCCAGGAGGTGAGCACTGAGCGCCACTGGTCCCGGGCTCTGCGGCTGGGGGGCGGGGACACAGGGTGGACAGCCAGTGGTGGGGATGGAGCCTTCCCAAAACAGCCATCACCCGAGAGGCCCCCGCTGTCTCTGCTGAGTGGGGCGTCTAATGCCTTTCTCTTCCCAACCACTGCACCTGCAGGCACCCCCCCAGGATGGCCTGGGCAGCCTGAGCAGCGAGCTCAACTCTTCCCCCGACAGCAGTGAGAACCTGTCAGAGATCCCCCTGTCCTACAAAGGTACGTACCCTGACAGCCCTGTCCACCTGAGCCTGGCATCATCTAAACTTTGGTGCTACCCATTCGATAGAGAGAGACACCCAGAGAGGATTATCCACCTGCTCCAGGGCGCACAGAGCTGACCGCACAATCAGAAGTTAGAATGGGGAGCACGTGGCACTTAGGACCATGCCCCCCCTTCCCACCAGTAATAACTGTAATAGCAAATATAGGTGGCTACTCACAGTAATGTGGGGTTAACGTCACCATCCCCACTTTACAGATGAAAGTAAGGCTCGGAAACTTGCCCCTGGTTGCTTGAACAGCAAGCAAGTGGGAGAGCTGGCCTTCCGACTCTATTCATTCCCGCCTTGGCAGAGGAGGGCCGTTGGAGGCAGGGGGCGGAATATGTGGTCCTGACCCCAAATTGGGTTCTCCCTCCCCGCCCCCCCTACAGAGAAGAAGGAGATCCTGACCGGCACCAAGTGCATCTCTGTGAAGGCTGCCAAGCGGCGATCGCGGGCTTTGGGCGCCGAAGGGCGCCACCTGCTGGCACCTGCGATGCAGCGCAGCAGCCTGTCTCTGCACTCGCTGAGCGAGGCGGACGATTCACAGCCATCGGGCCCTCTGGCCTGCAAGCGGCCACCCAGCCCCACGCTGCAGCACGCTGCCAGTGAGGACAACCTGTCTACCAGCACAGGGGAGGCCCTATCCCAGGCGGTTGGGCCCGTCGGAGATGGCCCTGGGCCCTGGATGCGTGGCCAGAAGAAAAGCCCCAGCAAGAAGCGGGAGGAGTCCCTGGAGGCCAAGAAGAGGAAGCGGAGGTCCCGGTCCTTTGAGGTCACGGGGCAAGGGGTGAGGTGAAAGACGGGGCGTGGGGTGTCTGCGCCCTTCCTTGTAGATGAGAGCCTGGATCCCTCCGGAGGCCCCAGGGCACCTCCAGCCCCGTACCGCCCTCCGTGCCTCTGTCCCCAGGGCTGGCGTGGGGACATACAGGGCAGTCCCCTGTAGCAGAAACCATGCAGCTCCGACTCATCTCACTATTCTCCAACCCCCACAGCTCTCCCGCCCCAAGACACACCTCCTGGGGCCCCGTCCCACAGAAAGCATCTCGGACCACAGGGTGCCCGGGTGCAGACACCCAGCACCTGGTATCCGGCATCTGGGAAAGGTGACGCTGCCTTTGGCCAAGGTCAAACTCCCTCCAAGCCAGAGCACGGGTCAGTACCAGCGAGGGGAGGGCATGGGGAAGGGGGGCCCTTGCCAGCCCAGGAAGGAAGCATGTTGATTTCCCCGTACCTATGGCTACCCCGTGTTGGAAGCCGGGTTCTCACAGAATATCTATGGGGCTGGCATCTCGGGGTTGGGCCCCTGAGGAGTTCAAGACCCCCGGATGGCCTGAGAGGGGGTGGGAAGAATTCCTAACACCCTGCTCCCGGCCCTTCCCCCATCACAGGCTCTGGGGACTCCTCACCCCTCGCTGCTCCCTCCAACCCAGCTGGTATTTCCCGACGGGCTGCCTGTGGGCCCCGCCTGCCTCACGGCACAAGCACCCAGGGCAAAGATGGACGCTTCCGGCATACCTGAGGGGCCCTGCCTGGAACTGGCCCTCCTGCCCCCGAGACTGGATGGGGCGTAGCAGAACACAGGAGATGGAGGCTGGGGCAGATGGGGGTGACCCGTGAGCAGGAGCTCAGGAGGCTGGGGCTCCTAAGGCCCAGGAATTATGAGGGTGCTGGCCCAACACCTCCATGCTTCCAGTACCCCTGGGGGAGGGAGGTGGGGCCAGGAGGCACGACCAGGATGACAGGACTTCCTGGCCCCCCCGCCCTGAATAGAACCCTGTTGCCAAAACCCTGCAGAGACCTGCGGCCAGACTCGGCCCTGGACACGGAAGGGCCAGGAGGTGAAGGGAGCTGTGAGTGGGACAGGGCCGGTGTGGGCCAAGGCCATCCTGGTTGGCTGGGAAAGGAGCCAACGATCACTTCACATACTACGGTTGGGGCAGAGGAGGGAATCTGGGTTTGTTACTTGGCAGTGTACCAATAAAATCCCATTTGGGTCTTGATGGTTGTCATGGAGTCTAGACCTTGTGTGGAATGTGGGGTGCTCGTGACTAAGAGGCAACCCAACTCCCTTCCTCCTCCCTCCCCAGCACCCCATCTCCCTCTGGCAGGTTACTCTGTTTCAACTTACAAACATCTGGTTGAAAGGAGTTTTACTCTAGACCCTCCCCAGGAAGGGTGGGGCGAGCAAGGTCCATTTATACCCCATCCCACCAGCCTTCACCCCTGCTCAGGGCCCTTCCCATGAGAGATCAGAGACTTGGGGTGGACCAGACCACACAAAACTTAACTACCCCAATTGAGGGGAGGGAGGTACCCTCTGGAAGTCTGGGCTGAGAAACTGCCTAGCTAAGCTTCTTGGGGAGGGGGGAATCTCCAGCAAGGAAGGGATCCTGGAGGCCCCAGATTTCCCAGGCTGGCCCATCTGGTTACCCTCACCTGCCCTGTTCCATGTAGGGGCGGGGGCCCTTCGGGAAAACCTAATGAAAGATGGGGGAACCCCACACCTGTGGGACCCTCCTCGGGCTGCTTTTCCCGGGAGCTGGGTAGTTCAATCATCCCCTCGGCTCGCTGAGCATCGGTTTATTCAACCAAGAGCCCTGCCTTCAAGGCAGCTGTGAAATCCACTCCTGAAACCAGACACCTGCTCTACCACCCCTCGCCTGGACTCCACCCCAGCTCCAAGGCCACCAGCACCTGGCCGCCCCGGGGACCAATGCAGGCACCACCTTCCATTCGACGCACGCCTCCCAGACCCCGCAGGCCATCGATGCCAGTCTCTATTTCCCCGCTCCGGAGGCGGCCCCGCCCCGCCCCCCGGCCCGCTCGGCTACTTGGGGGTCCGGATGAGGGTGTGGTAGACCGGCTTGACGATGAGGTGCAGGTGCAGGGCGTTCTCCACCAGGTACTCGGAGTTGCGGCGCTGCAGGTCTGCGTGCGCCAGGAAGTCGCCCGCCTCCTCGCTGCTCTGGTGGAAACTGTAGGCGTGGCGCACCAGCAGGCGGCCGTGCTGGCGCGCCCCCACCAGCACGGTCTTCTGGAAGCTCACGCCCGCCGCGTCGCCGCCGCTGCTGGCCGGCGTCACCACGAGGCGCGGCCTTCCGTCCTCGGGCCGCGCGGCGGGCAGCGCGGTGCCCGCGGCGTCGGCGTAGACGGGCCGCAGGCTGACGGGCAGCCAGCGCGGCGAGAAGAGCACGTTCCACGTGACCCGGCGGCCCGCGTCGTGGCCGCTGGGGCCCAGCTGCGTCTGGAAGCTGGTGCTGCGGTCGTCGCGGGCCGGGTTGTTGATGACCCACGGGGCGCCCCAGGCGGGCGCGAGGTAGTTGCGGGGCAGGAAGGCGCTGCCGTTGACGTCGAAGAACTTGGCGAAGTGCAGCGGCGAGGCGGCGTGGAACTGGTAGGCCTGCAGCAGCAGGTCGGCCACCGCGTCGCCGTGGCGCGCCAGCGCGGCCGAGCGCGCCTGCAGCTGGAACAGCTGCGCCGGCGGGATCATGGGGTAGCGGATGGCCCGCAGCGCGCGCTCGGCCACGGCGGGGGGCGGCCGGGCGCGGCCCAGCCACGTCTCCAGCGCGTGGAACAGCTCCAGCTCGTCCTGCAGCACCAGGTCCGAGCGCGGCAGCAGCTGCGCCAGCAGCTCGGGGCTCACGGCGCCCCACTCGGCGCTCCCCGCCACGGCCGACAGGTTCCAGGCCAGGAACTGCAGGCAGCTCTGGCGCAGCGCCTCGTCCCCGGTGCTCACCGCGTAGTGGTACCAGCCCACCGCGGGGCCCGCGCCGCCCGCCAGGTGCGCGCGCATGTAGTCGGCCACGCCGCGCTGCAGGGACGCCACGCCGTACTTGGTGGCCAGCCTGTGCAGGGGGATGGCCTGGGCCAGCAGCACGGTCAGCTCGCCGCAGTAGAGGTACCTGCGAGAGAGGCGCAGAGACGCCGCACGTCAGGGCAGGGCCGGCTATGACACACACACACACACACACACACACACACACACACACAGGGGACCCGGCCTTGGAGGGAGGGCAGTGTGGTCAGCGTGCAAGCAGAGCGGTGGACCCTGAGGCTTCCTGTCTTCCTCTCAAGGACCCTCCTCGCCCAACCTGCTTCAAGTCTCTTCTTTCTGTTTCTCTGGGGACATGGAAATAGCACGTAGTTATGAAGCATCTATCAGGAGCCCAGCTCTGTGCTGCAAGGCAGACGAGGCCCCTGCGGTTGTGGGGTTTACAAGGAGGGTTCAGATCCACATTCTACACGCAGGTGGGCAAGTCATTCAACTTCACTGACCCTTATGCTGATCAGCTAGGAAAACGGGTAACAGGGCCGCTGTGACAGCTTTGGGGTGAAGGAACCGGGACTTGCTGCAGGGAAGGTCACCAACACAGGTTAATTCCCTCTACCCTCCCCTCTTGCTTGCAAGCTCCTCTTTCTCACTGCATCCTTCCTGTCGTTCCTGTCGTCTGTCTTGCTCACTCCCTGTCCCTGTCTGCCCCCATGCCCCAGCCCACCCTTCCTGCCAGGTCCCCACTGGCATGCGCTCTGGGGGGATGGGTGGTGACAACTGACTGCTGCACCAACACCCATGGCTCTTCTTTCCGCTGCATTTTAGCCCCACATGTTTGCCTCTGGGAATAAAAGGGTTTCCCAGCCTCCCTTGGGGGGGGTGTGGCCATGTGACTGAATTCTAGCCAATCAGATGTCGGCAGAGGCACTTTATGGGATGGGGGGGCCCTTCTGTGTCACCCCCCTTCCTATTTGCCTGGAATTCTACAGCCATCTTGTCTAAACTATTAAAACAGAGTTACTTTCTCTGACTCTAGTGTGAATGGCGCCCTTGTGCAGCACACCGGAAGGGAGCAGGAGATGGGAGAGAGAGCTGGCTTACTCTCCCTGGCCCTGAGCTTCAAACCCTGGCCAGACACGAAAACCACATGGAAGCTTTAAAACAAAACAAAACAAAAAGGACAGCTGGGCCCACCCCCAGACCTGAAGCTGATGCTCCAGAGTGGGGTCCAGGAATCTGCAGTTTTGAAAAGCTCCCAAGGCCAGGTTTGGACCCAGCTCTGACGGCATTGGTGACTGACATCAAACCGCACAGAGCTTGCAGGCAAGGGCACTCGGTCGGGCTGCATTTCGCAAGAGGGCAGAGGGAGAGGGGCTGGATGGGGGTGGTTGCACTGTCATCCCGATGACCTCCGGGGGCTGGATGGACATCGTGTCCTCCACGGGGCCAGGGCTTTCGTGACCCTGGGAGCCGAGAAGCCAGGGCCTTGGAAAAGGGATAACTCCCCCCCCCCCCCCCCCCGAGTGCTTCCGCACCTGATGAACTTGTCAAAGACGGCAGCACAGTCCCTGGGCTCCTGAAGCACCGCCTCGCTCTGGTTGCTCAGCAGCTCCCGGAGCAGCTCGCTGTGCAAGCCCAGCAGCAGGCGGTGGGCGTGGAAGACCCGCACCTCGTCGGTGCCCGCGGCCTGCACCCGCAGGACCACGTCGCTGGCGTTACCCTGTCGCAGGAGCTCTTGAAGCCGTTGGAGCAGCAGCTGGGAGTGGTTGATGGAGGTGCCCGCGGATTCCCCGCCAACATCGGCTCTCTGAGCTGCAGCAGGAAGGAACACGGCATGGCTGAGAAGGCACCTGGACCCGGGGTGCTATCTAGGGGTGCAGAGGGACCAGCTGGGGGCGCGTGTGCTTGGGTGCAGGCAGAGGGCAGGTGGGGCCTGGGGAGGCCGTGTGCCCACCTGTCTGTGCCCACGGAGTTCGCAGATGCGTGGACGCACACACAAGCCCATGGTAGGTGGGGAAGCCTGTGACCCTGACCCTGAGAAGAATCTGAGATGAGGCTCTTGCAAGGGGAATAGATTCCTGGCAAGGAGAGGTCGTGAACCGGCGTGCGACAAAATGCCCAGAACTGGTCTCCATGATGCCAGGCCCCCAGGCAAGCGTTGAGGAACCACTGGGTCGCCACCCCTCTGACCTCCTGATCATAGCACAAACCAGCTGATTAGATGGGCATTAAGTATACAAATAGGGACTCTAGTCTGGGACTGTGATCCATGAGGGAAGTGATAGGAATCAGGGTCACTCAGGCTCCTTGAGGCGCAGAAATCAGGGAGGGCTCCCCGAGGAAGTGACGAGAAGGAGCCAGCCCGGAGGACATGCACCAGCCCCACAAAGGGCCTTGAGAAGGATGGGCTCGGGGTGCTGGGAGCAGAGGGAGGGCTGGGGGGCTCCGGAGCACTGAGAGGGAGGGGCGGCACGGGAGAAGGCCCTGGGCAGGAAGGGCAGATCTTTCCAGGCCCAGCTACCCTTTTGGGTCCTGACCTCTGAGCCTGAAGTCTACTTGGAAGAGGTGGCTTGTGGGGGAGGAGGTGGCTTGTGGGGGAGGAGGTGGCTTGTGGGAGGAGGAGGTGGCTTGTGGGGGACCAGAGAAAATACAACGGTCAAGCTGGGGCTGGAAAGGAATCTCACGGCCCCATCTGGCCCTTCTGCCATTTTCTGGGGATGCTGTGAGGGTCAGATGGGGACATGCACTCAGTTACAGAAAACCCAGTGACAGAAAATGCGGCCAGCAGCTTCCCAGGGCAGAGAACAGAGTGAGGAGCCTCAGAGGGAAGAGGGAGACGAGGTGGGTGTCCGACAGCAGGAGATGAACACCTGCCCCAACACACACACACACACACACACACACACACACACACAGGTCCGTGGCCCATGTGGACTATGGGAGAGAAGGCTCACAGGAGAGCAGAGCATCTGTGTGTCAGAGAAAGCGAGACAGAGGGAGAAGGGGAGGGTGAGAAGTGGGTGGGCCATTAATTTCCCAGCCCCACCTCCCCAAGCTGTCACTATGAACCACCAGAATGCTGATGGCATTACACTCGGCCGCTGCCTGGGCCCACTTGTCTGGGACAATGGATGGTGGAAAGGTCTTCTTGTCATTAAGACTCCTGTCAGCCCTGCCCTTTTTCCCTCTGTGGCAGGCTCCGTGGTGATCCAATCATCCTGGCCTGCTGGACACCGCCCCCTCCCGGCCTCGCGCTGCTAGGACCCAAGGGTCCAGCCGCTCTTCCCTGCCCTCCACCCCCACCCCACCCACTGCCCACTCACCTGCTCGAGTGGCTAGACCCACCAAGGTCAGGATGGCCCAGAAGCTGGCCCAGGACCCAGGCTTGGCGTAGCCCAACCGAAGCATCTTTGTGCCCTGACCCTGAGCTCAGTGGAGGGACCTCGAAGCCCAGACCGCTGTGCTCGCATCCCTCCTCCTTATATAGGATTCAGCACAAGGGGATGGCACCCCCCCTTCCGGGCCAGCTCCCTCCCCCCACCAAGCCTCTGCCTTGGATTGGTGGAAACTGGCCCCAGCTGTTGCCCAGGCAACCACTTAAGCCAGAGAGCAGAGGCCTGGGGCTATTGTGCTGCCCGAGGGCCCCTGAGGGGGACAGATCCGGCCCCCTCCCCCAGATCTTCTACCACCCAGCAGAGCTGGTCCTTTCTCTCCGGGGAAGTTTTAGGCTCTCCAAAGGGCAGCCAAGGGGCTCCAGGACCTCTGGCAGCTGCTGGCCCAAAGGGTCCCAGTCCCCTCCCCCAGTCCCCAGGCACAGTCTCCATCCTGGCAAGAAGCGCGCTTGGCAACATCTTGGCTTAAGTGCTGCGGTGAGCGGGCTGCAAAGGAGGGCCCTGGAAGAGGAGAGAGAAGCTGCTCTCTTCCCCCTCCCCCCCCCCGCCCCCGTCCCCTCCCCTCCTTCCATTTTGGGGTGGGCTAGCTCTTCAGAGAGGAGGGCAAGGGTCTCAGATAGGGACCCATGGGACAACTCACTTTCGTGTTCTTGTCCAAGCCTGTTCCCAGCATGCTCTGGGAAGGGTGATGGGCCTTTAGGGAAGCCCCTGGGGACTGTGACCACCATCCCCCAGGATCAAGGTGAGCTAAGACGGCTGGCCTGGGCACAGAGCAGAAGCACCCTGCCCCGAGCACCACTGCACAGGAGGCCCTCTGTCCAGAGCAGGGCTGGCCCTCAGCAGACAGCCCACCCCCTGCCCAGCTGCTACAAAGCTGGGCACAGGGACTGGAGATGCTGAGGTAAGCACCCATCTGCCCTGTCACTTCCTTTAATGCCCATTCCCTGAGTGCCTCCGGTTTCCAGGCTCGTCTCTTGGAAAGCTTCTTTTACCAGCTTCTGTCTAACTTCCAGATGTAATTTTTTTCCTTCCCAGAGTTCCAAGGAGACACACGGCAGACCCGGCATCCCACCCCAGTTGTGGGAGAAACTGAGGCAGAGAGCTGGGTTGCAGTCTTGGGCGGGTTGGTGCACAGGCGTGCTCTTCCAAATCCAAAGGAACAGGGAGAGGAGAACGGGGTGTAGCGCTCAAGGGCAGTGGGTGTGTCCCGTGTTTCCTACGGAGACCTCACCTTGTTGGGAAGCAAGTGGGGCCCGGCCCAGCTCTTCCGGGGAGGGACTCCTTCCGGGTTGATGAACTGAAGTGGGGCCTTCCGGATCAATCCAGCTCCATTTCCCCCAAGGCTGAGTCCTTGCCTGGGGACGGAGCCTGTCCTCCCTTGCTGTCTGGATCCCGGCACCAGCTCCATGCATTGATTTGTGCTCCCGGCTGGCACACAGACTCTGATGGCTCCACCCCCTCTCCAGCGCCACAGAGACAGCGAGAATTGGGGCTGGCACCTGCCTCGTCCGGGTTGGCAGAGATGGAGCCATCCAGCCCAGCGGAAACCCCTCCCAGCTGCCCTGACCTTCACGCCTGGCTCCCCTCATCCAGATCCACCATGCCCTGGCTGCCTGCCTGCCCTTCCCATGGCCCGCACCACCTCCCCGGCCCAGCCCAGCAAGACAGACCCTCAGTGGGATGGGGTCCTGGGCCTCGGAGGGCATGCCTGCTTCCACGGGCAATGCTTTTCGGCAGGAATGTTACTGATAATCAGGAGATGATCATAAGAGAACCCACTATGCAGAAAACCGGCTTTCCATAAACACGTTTCTTAACTCCAGACTCACCGTGGCTGCATCTGTCTTTCTAGAAGCATAGCCCACCTTCGTGGGAAACTCCCAAGCTCTACATAGAAGCCAAGACAGCTGTATTTTCTCAGCATGCTGGGTGATTCTCATGCACACTCCAAGCTGAGATTTATCTCCCAAAGTTAGATGGATGCCATTTCAAGGGTACAGGGATCAGGAGGCCCCAGATTACCAAGAACACTCAGAAGGGTCACCTCTGACCCGCCCCTCACCTCTGAGAAGCCCCACCTCCTACAATTTCTGACTTCACTGTTCCTAAACCTCCTTGAATGATTTAGAAACTGGCTTTTCAGGGGCACCGGGGTGGCTCAGTCGGTTGAGCGTCCGACTTTGGCTCAGGTCATGATCTCACAGTTCTTGGGTTCAAGACCCACATTGTGCTCTGTGCTCGGAACCTGAAGCCTGCTTTGGATACTGTGTCTCCCTCTCTCTCTGGCCCTCCCCTGCTCATGCTCTGTCTCTCTCTCAGAAACAGAGAGGAAAAAATTAGGAAGGAAGGAAGAAAGAAAGAAAGAGAGAAAGGAAGGAAAGAAGGAAGGAAAGAAGAAACCGGGTTTCCAGAAACAGACATTCTCTGTGCTCAGTTTCTTAGTCTGACACTTGCTAGACTGTGTGCATGCGTGTGTGTGTGTGTGTGTGTGTGTGTGGTGTGTGTGCATACGCGTGCATGCATGTGTGTAGCCTGTGAGTGTCTGGGAGCAGGAGAGAGAAAAGAGGGCATTTGCCCCGCACAGCCACCGAGATAGAGGATCCGAGACACTCCGTTTTCTTTCCACGGAGTTTCCGTGAATCTGGAAACTCCATGATGCCTGAGAGCAAGTCGGATGAGCTCACAGGCCACAACAATCCCCAGACAAGTGCTACTTCCTGCCCGAGACAAAGAGTGCTTAGAACCTAAGTGACTTGTCTGAGGTCTCAGGGCCCTTCAGAGCTCCAGGGCCACTTTTCTGCTTGGTTTTTCCTCCGTGACCCTATGATGTCTTTTCCGGAAAGCTATTCCAGACAGAAATTATCCCTGTCGGGCCAGGAATCTCTAGTGCTATAAAAGCAACTGAAAATTCTTGCAAGCTTGTGGCAGGATGATTTTTCTGAATCTGCAGAGTGGGTAATCAGACACTGGATGGGGGTGAGACCCAACCCCGGCGCAATGGGCGCCCAGACCCAGCTCTACCTAGAACGCAGACTCCTTTCCATCTCCCTTCCGGACTTAGGGTGCCTTCAAACACTTAGGGGGGAGCAGGGGATTGTGAGCATAGGCTGCAGGCCTCCCACTGTGTACTCCAGGGGGCACACTAATAATAAACAAGAAGGAATCTCTCCCTAAAGCTACTGAAAGCTTCCCGGAAGCCAGGCTGTCCCGTCTGCGCCAGCACCTGCTACCTCACTGTTCCCCTGAACTGCAATGCCCCTCCCTGCCCGAGGGCTCTGTCGGAGCCACACCCCTCTCTCCACAAAGCCTGAGCTGACAGCGGCCTCTTCCTGCCCAAGCTGCCTATTCTTCTCTGTGAAGAGGTGACAGGTGGACAGCTCTGGGGGAGGAACAAACCTGAGCTCAAATTCCAGCCACCTCCTAGTGGCTCTGTGGTCCCAGGCTAGTTGCCTAACTTCTCTGAGCCTCGGGCTCCTCTTGTGTGAAATGGAGGTCACCAGAGTTAGCCTGGGGGCTGCCATGAGGGAGAAAAGTGTAGGGACAAGAGTAAGTGCTCAGAGGCACCTGGGAGGCTCAGTCGTTTAATCATCTGACTTCGGCTCAGGTCATGATCTCATGGTTTGTGAGTTCAAACCCCATGCCAGGCTCTGTGCCCACAGTTCAGAACCTGGAGCCTTCTTTGGATTCTATGTCTCCCTCTCTCTCTGCTCCTCCCCTACTCGCGCTCTGTCTCTTTCTCAGAAATAAACATTGAAAAAATATAAATAAATAAAGAGTCAGCGCTGAGGAAATGTCTCTGGAGGCCCTCACGTTGGTGTTTTCAACTTGACTGTAAGCAGCTCCTTGGCCTCCCACAGCCTCGTGGTGCAGGGAGAGGTGGCTTGGGGAGCTATCTGTGCTTCTTGCACTCTCTGGGGCTGGGGGCTGGGACACGACCTGGGGACCTGAGTGGGTAGCAAACGCTCTGGTCCTACTGTGCCCCCCAGAGGACCTGGCCCAAGGCCTTGGGACTCTCCGGAGACCTGCAAGGTCAGGACCCAGCCACTAGGGGGCAGCAAGTTCTCTGTGATAGCCCAGAGTGGGTGTGAAGGTGGAAGTGGGGGTCCAGGTAGCCTCAGCCCAGAGGTGGGAGCTACCTTAGGGAGCCCAGAAGCCAGCAGCGCTGCATTCCCAGAGGCAGGGGTGGGAAGTGATTCCAGGCTGGGCCTCAGCTCCTCTCTGTCATTCCACACGTTTGTCCCTGATGCCCACTGGGGCTGCACTGGTCACTTCCCCCCAAGGGGGTGGGGGGAGCCCACGGGCACAGATTCCAGCCTCTCCAGAGTGCTCACTGCACCTGCTGGTGTTTATTTGCCATTCCTGGGGCGGGGGCGGGGGGATGGTCTGTTTCACCAAGGCTCGGAAAACAACAGCTTGCAAAGGCAGGCGAGGGGGCGTCCTGGGTCTGAGTTCTCCTGGGGGGTCACTGCACACGGCTTCCTGCCGACCTTCCAGGCCAGCGGTCCATAGCCTCCTCCTCGTCCCACTGCCTGCTGTCGCTGCTGGACGGACTCCTTCAAACGGGACCCACGAGGCCCCTCTCTAGATCTGGGCCCTGCCCAGAGT
>PISW01010820.1:13305-46130 GCA_004023785.1 Mungos mungo
TGAGGGGCAAGAGGCAGGTAAAGTGTCCAGAAGGGGGTGGGGGGTGGGAAGGGAGAGGACAGTGCCGGCAGGTGAGGAACCGGTGAGGAATCTAGAAGCTTGAAGCGGATCCAGAATGAGCTGAGCGGTGAGCAGGGAAACTAGGTTTAAACGGGGGTGGGGGGTGGGGGTTAGTGAGAAAGGAGGCTGGGGAGACCACGGGAGGGGTGCCTCCACAGGAAATCCAAAGCTGGACCGTGAAACCTAAAGACCTAAAGTGTGGGCTGAAGGGAACAAGAACCAGAATATGTGGTCACCTTACTCCTCTGGACTCAGTTTCCCCATTTGGAAACCAGGGCCACCCCAACTCCAATAGCGCCAACCTGTGATGGGGGATGCACCTTCCAGTAATGTCACTCCACGGTGGTGGGGTGGCCGTTGAGTCACCGTCAATGAGAATCCCCCAGGGTATTCACCAGAAACACAGCTGCCCAAGCCCTACTCCCAACCCCTGGGCTCAGACCGCCAGCAGTGAGGCCCAGCCAGGAACCTGTATTTTCAAAAGGGGCCCCACCCTTCTGTGGCTGGCAGCCTGTTCTGGGGCCCTGCCTTCCAGGCAGAAGATGCACCTTGAGCAATGCAATCAAGAAATAGTGTCCATGGGAACAAGAAATGCCATAGAGGACTTCTTCCCTTTAATGGAGGAGCCAGGCCACGCAGGGGTGGGGAGGGGTGGGCCTGGCAACTGGAATTGCCATTTGGTCGGGCCTCACCAGGGCATCTGCACAGTGTAGGGATGAATAAAGATCTCAGGGTCAGGGTCAGGCTGCAGAGAAAAATCTAAAGCTCTGACTCCACCCTCCCCACCTCCCTAGCTGGCCAGCCTCCAGCCATGCTGCCCACAGCCAATGGCAGTGGGCCAAGCCAGGAATTGGAAGGCCATTGGCCAGAAATCCCGGAGAGGTCCCCGTGTGTGGTTGGTGTCATCCCTGTCATCTACTACAGCATCCTGCTGGGCCTGGGGCTGCCTGGTGAGTGGGAAGCTGGGGTCTGGAAGTGGGGGGTGGGCAGAAATGGGTACTCCTTCGATGAGTACCCATCCTCTGTGCTGACCCCTCAGACCCAGGATCATAGACTCTCAGGACGCCATTTGACTTTATGTGGTGATCTGGGTCATTGGGGAGCAAAGCGTAGCGGGGAGGAAAAGTGAGGGGCCAGGACTTGGGGTGCTCAATGGCTAAAGTCAAGGTTTCACCAGAATGGACCGCCTCTTTCTCCACCCAGCAGTGGGCACTGTTGTTGGATGACTAAGTTCATATAGGACTGTCCTCAGCTCAGTCGAAAGCTTCCGGTACCTTCCGCCGCGAGAGCAGCAGAGCTGGGGGCAGGTGGGGAAGTGGATGGAGGAAAGAACAGGAGGTCTTGGCCTTGGGGGTTACCCACCCCTGCCCGTGTGTAAGGCAGACCTTTGCCCGTGTGTAAGGCAGACCTTGCCATGGGGTGAAATCATGGCCTGTTGTGTATGGATAGGACAGGGCTGATCTGGTTATCCTCTCTGATAAAGTGAGGTGTTTTATTTGTTGTTGTTGTTTAGTTTATGTATTTTGAGAGAGACAGTGAGAGAGAGAGAGAGAGAGAGAGAGAGAGAGAGAATCCCAAGCAGACTCAGCTATTAGCCCAGAGCCCGATGTGGGGCTTGAACTCACAAACCAGAGGTCATGACCTGAGCCAAGGTCAAGAGTCAGACACTTAACTGACTGAGCCACCCTGGTGCCCTAAAGTGAGTTTTAAGACGGGCCTGGGAAGAGGAAAAAAGAAGGCAGGGCAAGCAGGCAGGCGGAGAGGGAGGTGATCAACGCCTTGGAAACACGGTCAGAGTCACCCTTCTAACGCTTCTGCCCTCTGCCCCCTGTGACCTCTGTCGCCATCAGTCAACCTCCTGACCACAGTGGCCCTGGCCCGGCTGGCCGCCAGGACCAGGAAGCCCTCCTACTACTACCTTCTGGCGCTCACGGCCTCGGATATCGTCACCCAGGTGGTCATCGTGTTCGTGGGTTTCCTCCTGCAGGGCGCCGTGCTGGCCCGGGAGGTGCCCCGGGCTGTGGTGCGCACGGCTAACATCCTGGAGTTTGCCGCCAACCACGCCTCCGTCTGGATTGCTGTCCTGCTCACGGTCGACCGGTACAGCGCCCTGTGCCATCCCTTGCACCACCGGGCCGCCTCCTCCCCGGGCCGGACCCGCCGGGCCATCGCCGCTGTCCTCGGTGCTGCCCTGCTGACCGGCATCCCCTTCTACTGGTGGCTGGATGTGTGGAGGGACGCCGACCCCCCCAGCATGCTAGATGAGGCCCTCAAATGGGCTCACTGCCTCATTGTCTACTTCATCCCTTGCGGCGTTTTCCTGGTCACCAACTCGGCCATCATCTGCCGGCTGCGGAGGAGGAGCCAGAGTGGGCTGCAGCCCCGAGTGGGCAAGGGCACAGCTATCCTCCTGGGCGTCACCACGCTCTTCACCCTACTTTGGACGCCCAGGATCTTTGTCATGCTCTACCACCTGTATGTGGCTCCTGTCCACCGGGACTGGAGGGTCCACCTGGCCTTGGACGTGGCCAACATGGCGGCTATGCTCAACACAGCAGTCAACTTCAGCCTCTACTGCTTCGTCAGCAAGACTTTCCGGGCCACCATCCGAGAGGTCGTCCATGATGCCCACCTGCCCTGCCTCCTGGGGTCTCGGCCAGAGGGCATGGTGGTGGACCCTGTGCTAAAGCCCCCAGGACTTCCCAAAGGGACAGGATTGTAGAGGAGGGGTCCAGCCAGGGTGCTTGGGTGTGGCTCAGGGCCCGATATACTGCTGCCTTTGTGGTGTGCCCACAAAACTTTATCAACACCCTACTTTGCAATCTAAGAGTGGGGGAAAGGCTCCTTCCTGTGGGAGCAGCTCCCCAGGTGCAGGGGAACAATTTTCCCAACTCTCCCATTAGCCTCGCCAGCAACTCCCATTTCCTGGGACAAGGAGAGGGCTTTCCCAGACACAGGCTGAGAGCGTCGGGGGCCAAGCCATTCCTTTGTGAGAGACATTTCACCCGGCATGTTATGAAGGCTAGATTAACGTTGATTGGATGAATGAATGAAAGGCAAGATGGATGGATGGACGGACAGACAGATATGAATCAGACAGACAGGTATGAATCGTTTCCAGCCACTGCCACTCCCTCTTCCCTCCCCCAGAGCCTACATTTCCCTCCCTGACTCAATCACTTCTGTGGCTTCCAGTGGCCCCAGTGAAAGGAAGTTATTTGTAGAATTCTGTTTTGCTTGTGAAATGGGGTGATCATAAAGCAGATTAGATGTCCCCGCCCTGGGGCGACAGAGCCCCTTGAGTCTCAGGCATCCTGGTGGGATTCCACTTACCTCCTGCCCTGGAGCCAGAGCAAGTTCAGGAGCCCAGAATAGCCCCAGGGTTTTCATTGTTGCTGCTGAGAAAGGAAGTGTCCTCTCAGCCCAGGGCAGGGGGATGGGAAGGGAGGCCCTAGCCCATTCCACTTGGAGGCAGGCCTCTTTCTCCACCAGGGGGAGGGAGGAGATGGCCCAGCGGATTGGGTCCCGAGGGCTCTGCCCAGCCCCTCCCACCCTCTCCTGGGCTCCTCTGTCTGTCCTCTAATCCTGGAGAGGCAGCGGGGAGAGATTAGCAGATGGACCTCCCACCTGCTCCGGGCTTTGGGTAAACACATTAGCGGCTGCTTTCTGCTTTCCAGTCAGTCTGGCTGAGCCGACCTTTCCCCTGAATGGGAGGTCCAGGCTGGGGGGCCCACCAGCACCCAACCCCTTAGTGGGGTGGCCTGGTCAGTGCAGAATAAATGCTCGGTTTTCCCCCTTTCCTCTTCTCCCCAGAACAGTGTTCAGGAGGGGGCTCTCAGCCACACCCAGAGGGGAAATAAAAAGAGAGAGAGAACTAGCAGGGGGCAGGGACAGAGAGAGGGAGACGCAGAATCCAAAGCAGGCTCCAGGCTCTGAGCTGTCAGCACAGAGCCTGACGTGGGGCTCGAACTCATGACCCGTGAGATCATGACCTGAGCCGAAGCCTGACGCTCCACCAGCCGAGCCACCCAGGCACCGCCCCCCTCCATAATTCTAAAGAACTCCAAGTTCGCCACAGACACATTTCTTGGCAAAACCGGACCTGATGCAGGACGACGGGGTGTGGGTGCCGGGGCTCCCTGCAGACTCTCTGGGGTGTGGTTACACCCAACACAGAGGACAGGCCACACACAGACTTTCTCTGTTCCGAAAAGTTCTGAAGCCTGGGACACACCTGGTCCTGTGAGTTCAGAGAGATGAAGGGGGACCCAGAAGCCCCATTGCTGCTGGCACAGCATGGCCGGGCTGACTCTGGGTGCGCGGTGGGCACCGAGGGCTCCCCCTACACACACACAACGGACGGGGGGGCGGGGCGGGGGGGGGCCCTGCCTTGCTTAAGGAGGAGGGGATGCAAGTGCAGGTACCTGAGGGAAGAGTCGGCTCTGAAAAATGAGACCACGCCTCCCCAGCCCACTGGAGGCGAAGGCGGTTTTCTGATGCAAAGCCAAGCGGAACTCTGCGGAGAAGCCACCTTCTTCCCAGTCTGTGAGAAACCCCGGGGCAGGCCACCCAGGATCAGAAAAGAGAAGGCCACCCTTCTCTTATGGAAGGTCTGGGGCAAGACCAAGGACACGATGCTCTCCCAACCGGCCGGTGGGCTGTCCTCGAGAAGACCGCCTCGTCACTGGGGAAACCAGGAACTTCCAGAAACTTCTGGGCATGCTGGTGGAGCTTTCCACAGGTGGGGGCTTGGAGCCACCAGAACCAGGGTGTTAATATGTATATATTTTTTGTGTTGTATTGATCTTTAATTACATGTAAAGACTTCCAATCACGTCACCTAGGGACCTTTTTGCCCACTGCTCCGTTTGGCCGCCAGTCTCTTCAGCAATGGTGAGGCGGATGCCCCTTCCATGGGGAAGAGAAATCCATGGCTTGTTGCCCTCGCTAATAACAGAAACGTTGGAGAGCCAGGTGGCAAAGCTGTTTACGTTGGCATCTTTCACGTGAACTGCATCAAAAGAACCAAGCTGTCTCTCTCCGTGGGTGGTCACACCAATTCTTCCCAGGTTAGCCCCTCCAGTCCCCGTACACAGATTGATGAAATCAGTCATCTTTCCAGTCTCCAAATCAGTCTGGATGGTATCCTTCACCTTGGTGAGGGGATCAGGATTGCGTACGGGGCGAGCATCATGGGTCATCAGATTAGGGATTCCTTCTGTTCCCACAAAGATCTTTCTCACTTTGCACAATTTGGACTTGGCCTCCTCAGGCGTGATCCAATGAACAGCGAAGCGACCCTTGGTGTCATAGATCAGGCGGAAATTCTCCCCAGTCTTGTCAACACCGATGTCATCCATGTAACCAGTGGGGTGGGTTATATTGGTTAGGACCTTGCCGTCAATCTTAATAAAATCTTCTTTACTTCATCTCCTGTTAGGGCATACCTAAGTCTGTTCCTTAGGAAAACGATGAGGGGGAGACATTCTCTCAACTTATGGGGACCAGTAGATATACGAGGGGCCCACACACCGGTCAGCTTATCCAGCATCCAAGGCTTTGGAGCTGCTGCCCACTTCACATGTTTCCTGGGACCATGAGCCATGGCTGCACTAGGCAGGAAAAAGCTAATATACTTTATATATATATTAAATATATTTTTTTTAATGTTCCTTTATTTTGAGAGAGAGAGAGAGACAGACAGATGGCAAGCAGGGGAGGGGCACAGAGAGAGGAAGATACAGAATCGGTAGTAGGTTCCAGGCTTGGAGCTGTCAGCCCAGAGCTTGACTCATGGCTCGAACTCATGAACTGCATGGTCATGATCTAAGCAGAAGTCGGACACTTAGCCGACTGAGCCACCCAGGCGCCCCACCGGGGTGTTAATATTGACGGGACCTCAGGTGTACCCACAGGCGGGGGCAACATCAATTTTTCCAAACACGAGCCCGTATCCTGAGTATGATGACCATCTTCCAGGAAACAGGTGCCTGGGGAGGTTACGTGATGTGGCCCAGGGCCCCGAGCTGGTGGAGAGCAAGTCGGCCAGGTCCTGGTCCAGGTCCTGCTCCTCCTAGTGCAGCAGATTAGGGGAAGGGCAGCTTCAGGGATGCTGTGCATCACGCAGCTTCTTGGTCCTGGACTGACCAGATTCGGGAGCCAGTGTCATATTTTCTGAAGAAGCTGTATTCGGCACAGTTCCATCTAACCATGTTTGTAACCTTTAACAAAACAAAGAGCCTGTCGCTGAAATGTAAATGGAAAGTATTATTATGACCGCTGACTGGTCTCCCAGCTCCTTTCGTGAAACTTTATTATAAACTCTCACCGGCTCCTGGCAGGAGAATAAGACGGAGTGGTGTGCTGCCCCCTCCCCCGCCCCTTTTCTTCTCTGCCAACCCATCCCCTGAAATATCTTCGTTTCCTGGAGTCGGCTGTAGACCATTTCAATTCCACATTGAGTGTAACTTAAAAAAAAAAAAAACGTTTATTTATTTTTGAGAGAGAGGGGGGGGAGACACAGAATCTGAAGCAGGCTCCAGATTCTGAGCGGTCAGCACAGAGCCCAACACGGGGCTCAAACCCACAAACCGAGATCATGACCTGAGCTGAAGTGACTCAGCTGAACCACACAGGCATCCCGGAGAGTACCTTTAAGTTCGGAAAAACTTCTCTTAGATTCCTACTCCTGATTAACATGCCGGCCCTCCCTTTTCCCTTTTTCTCAGGCAGGAGAGCACATGTACTGTTGTCCAGGTTTCCTGTGTCCCCTTTGTCACTTCCATGGCCACCAGAGCTTTTCCATCCTGCCTCCAGGGCTCAGACGCTTGCACAGCTTCCCAGCATAGCTCACCATTCCTGGCTACCTGCACTCGCTTGCTGGGTTCTCCCATGGCAGCCCACTCCCCCAGCCCCTGCCCTGCCTCTGCTGTTTGATTTCAGGCACCCTGGAACTTTCCTCTTGAGGGACTCAACTGCTCTCTTTCCTTTTTCTTTTTATCCAAAAAAGGAGGCACACTGGCTGGGTGAAAGGGGGTGCACGGCTGTCCTGGGAGGATGGGGATTGGGAGCAGTCTTGATGGGGACAAGGAGAAAGGCTTCTTGGAGGACCTGCTGTGTTTGGGAACCAGGCTGGGCAGGGGGGCCCCCAGAGAGCAAGACTTACCGAATTAAGCACTGAGCCTTTTGGTCAGCCAGGTCGTAGATGTGCTGGCAGATACAAAGGATGGTCTGCGACACCAGGGTCTTGGGGATTGGGGCTTTCCCCATGCCCACCTCCTTTGTCAGGGGTGAAGCTGGAGTTCTGGGGAGAGCCTTGCGGACCAACTCCCCCTTTTGCCTGTCGCTATGAACTCAGACAGCAGGGGGCGCTGCAGGACAGGCTGGCTGGAAACCCTCAGGCAGGGCTTTGAGCCAAGATTTACAGGAAGATCCGAGATACTGCAAGGAAAGTGTGGCTGCCTGAGGGCCCTGAGCCAGCCGGCAGAAGTGGGGTGGGAGGGCTCAGCTGTTCCCCCTGTCACTCTCCTCCACCCTGAAGCCACGCCAGCTGCCACGCTGGGGTTGGTTAGCCCGGGCAGCTATGGGTCACTGTAGTTTTCTCAGATCATTCTGGAGGCTTGGGGTGGTTTCCTGTGCGTGGCACTGTGTGAAGGGCTCTTTCATTGGCCTTCTCCCTCCACCCTCTATGGCAGGGTCCAGCCAGCCCCTCCCGCCGGCCTCAGATTCAAAGAAACTTGCTTGAGTTCAGAGCCCCAGGGCCTTGGTCCGTGGGGTCCCGCTCACCCCACCCTAGTCCAGTTCTACCTGGCCCCACCCCCTGGCCAGTGGGTCCTGGCTGTGGCAGCCACTTGGGCATCCAAGGGAGTCTGAGCCTTGGCAGGGGAGGCCCCACATGACAGGCTGGAGGGAAAGGGGCCCGGGAGGTGAGGAGGGAGGGAGATTGTGAGTCATGAGCAGAGGTGGGACCCAGGGTGGTTCCATTCATGCCCGGAACCTTCCCTAGAGCGACGGCTGAGTTCCTCCTTCTGGCCACAAAGCAGGAGGGAGAGTCTATTGCTGGCCCACCTTAGTCCCCACGCCCCTGACCTTGCCAGCCTGCAACCCCACCCCCCACCCCCTAGTTCCTAGCTAGGAAGGCCTGATGAGCCTAGGGGACAGGCAGGAAGGCAGACCTAGGCTGAGGGTGCCATGCTGGGTGTCTGCTCACCATTTAGGGAAGAAGGGCCAGCCTGCCGTGGGACTCCCACTGCCTCCTGTCTGAGGCTGCTCCCAGGCCTCCACACCTCTGTTCAAGGAGCCTAGAAAGAGGACCCCCTAACCCCAGCCCCGTGCCTGGGAGAAGGTGGAGCCCCTGCCATGCCCTCCCTCACCTTCTCTGTAAAATGAGAGCTAAGTGGGTTAGGGCCTGACTTAGCCCCAGGCCACCATGAGATTTGAGCAAGTAAGCTCCCCCCCCACCCCCATCCCCTCCTTTTCCTCCTTCCGGGCAGGAACATGGAGGGGCGCTGAAGGCACAGGTGGTCTCCTTCCTCTAGGTGACCCTGGAGCCTAACCCCAAGACCCCATCCCACTGGCCTGCTGTGAGGGGACGTCCTCCTTCCCCTCCAGCTGAGCCTGGGCAGAGGCTCCTTGGGCACCGCCCCATGCCTGCCCTCTCCTGGTTGCTGGTGATGAAAGAGTTAACTGGTCTGTGGTGTTTCCTTCCGGAACTCATCGCCTAGATGTATATTTAGCAGGCAGAACTAGGAATGCCACCCATGCCCTGGCATTACAGCCCAGGATTCACCGCAGCAGCACCCCCTCGGAGGCTGGGGGTGGGGGTGGAAGGGGGGAGGGTCCCCTGGTCGAAGGGGGCAGGGATGTGTGAGTTGGTTTGGAATGGAAGGCTGTGGTCTCGTGGAAGGTATTCAAGGCCCCTGTGGGGCCTTTTCTGTGGGAGAAGGACAGAGCGACCCAGTCCCCCAGGGGCATGAGAGGATTGTTGGGGAACAGGGCTGGGATCGCGGGGGGCGGGGCTGCTGGGAGAGCGCCTGGGACTACCTGCTGCAATGGCCCCGGGGCCTGGGAACTGCGCATCTGTGCCAGGGTGTCCCTCCTGGTCCAGGCGCCCACCAGGCTGCGCTGCAGGTGGTGACAGGTAAGATGGCCGGTGAGTGTCGTCTGGCACTTCATTCAGCACACCCGTAGGGCTCACGAGGCTGGGGCTGGGGCAGAAGAGGACTTCTGAGGCCTCCCCACGCCAGGGGAGAGCCAAGTCAAGGAGGGGACCCTGGGGGCTGATTGCCGAGTATTCAGACTTCCCGTGTGCACCAAGGGGACCCGTTCTTCCATGTCTCTGAACCTTTGGGATGTCTGCTCACAGGGGCCTTGTTTTGTTGGCTCATTTGTTAGTTTCTCAATGGAGTGTCTGTGCCATCCTGGGACCGGTGGAGAATTTGGCAGATGTCAGGGCCCCCAGCCCCAGGACCATCATATCACAGAGCAGGACAGACGGTTTAACACTTCTGTTCTTCCCCCCGTGAACGGAACCACTCAGCCAGATCCCAGAGAGCCCCCAGCCTGTCCTAGAACTGACCACTGACACCAGCTTGAGGCCGGGGGTACCTGCACCAGCCGGTGACCCTTCCCCAGCCGGCAGAGGGATGGGCTCTGATTCGCCAGAGTGAGCGGCAGGCCGGCCCTCCCAGAGAAGATCCAGGGATGGTCTGCCACCAAGACATGCCAGCCGTTACTGGCTTTAGTCTGTCTTTGGGGCGGGCACCACCTTTCTAGAATTTTCTGTGTCACAAACTGGTGTCACAAACTGTCATGGAGGCAACTAACCCCGTCTCCTTCCCCAAGGACCCCTCTCTACAAACGATGAAGACAGCTGGCCCTTCTCTGACACCAGTGCACTGCGTAACCTTGGGAAAGTCATTTCCAACCTCAGGGTATCACCTTATGTGTCTGTAAAATGTGGAGGTTGAACCCGGGGCGGTGGGGGGAGGGGGCGTTCCAGGCTCCAGGCTCAGTGTTTTGTAGGCACCATCTCGTAGAATCCTGATGGTAACACCACGCGGCAGGAATTATGATGTCCACTTTGCAGATGGGCAGACTGAGGGTCAAAGAGGTTAAGCAGTTTGCCCGAAGAAGACACAACTGGTTAGTGGGGGCGGCAGAGCTCGGGTCAGGGTCTGTTTATCTCTGGGCTCTGGACCTCGAACCATTGTGCAAGGCTTAGGGAGATGCTGGAAGCGGGCCTGGGGCCCAGATCCAGAAGGCGGGGGCGAGGGGAAGTCTGCACACCCAGGCGCCCACGAGCACCGGCCCCTTCAGTCCAGCTCCCGGAGTCGGGCTAGAACAGTGAGTAGTCTGGTGTAAAGCTGGAAAGGCCTCCCTGTAGGGCCGGCTGAGCTTCTGAAGGCGGTTCTGAGGACTTCCTTGTACGGAGAATGCCAGGAAGCTGGAGAGCCTTCAGGCCAGTGAGACTGTCTAGGCGAGAGGGGATGAGAGGCTGGGATGGGGGGGGGACGGACAGATTCTCCTGTAGGACCTGCCGAGTCTGGAGGAGACCTCGGGACAGAAGGAGGGAATGCTCACCCCCTCTGTGGCCTCTGGAGCACTGCTGGGGAGAGAGAAGGTTGTGTACACAGAGAGAGAAAAAAACCCGTTCCTCCTGCAGACCATCCTCCCTCCGTCACGGGATGGCGTCCACCACGAACTGGGGGCTTCAGCTCTCCCTGCCCCCCTGATCATGCTGTGCTTGTGGGGGCTGAGCCTGGGCCCAGGCACTCAGGCTCTGAAATGTTCCCAGAGGTCACCTGAAAGGAAGGGACAACCGGGGGATGGGCCCAAAAAGCCATGTGCCCTCGCGGCCCTTGGTAGCCGGGCCTCACCCCCGTCATTTCTTGCTTCCTTGTTTTGCCACAGCCGGCTCTTCTGGTGCCAAGGACACTGGGGATTGTCCTTATGGCGCTTACGTGGCTGCGCAGCCTAGAGGAGGCTGCCCCTCAAATCCCGCCCACCTCAAAGCTCAGCTCAGTGGCCTGGAGCAAGTTCGGGTGGTTGAGGTCAAGACGCTCCTTCCAGTACCCTTCTCTGAATACCCCCTCTGGTCCTAGCTGGGAACCTTTCTACCTGGCATCTTTCCACCTCATGTTTCTAGAGTTCTGGGCAATTAACCAACTCCCATATCCCCTAACTTCTTCTTCTTCTTTTTTTAAGTGTTTATTTTAAGAGAGGAGGGAGGAGCAGAGAGAAAGAGAGAGAGAAAGAGAATCCCAAGCAGGCATAGAGCCTGACATGAGGCTTGAACTCATGAACCGTGAGATCATGCCCTGAGCCGAAGTCAAGAGTTGGATACTTACCCGACTGAGCCACCCGGGCACCCCTCCCCAACTTCTTTGACCCCAGTACGGGAACAACTGAAAGCCAGCCCACAGGAGAACAGGCAAATCCTGTTGCTTCAGAGCTTGCTGTAAGAAGTCAGCCACCACCGCCCATGTTTGACCGGGACTCAAGGGGGACGGGAGATGGGAAAGCTTATAGTGGAATAAGCAGAAGACCTCAGATGCGCCTTGATGGGAGGTTAGTGTCCGGGGAAGCCGCAGAGGGGCTTAACTAGGCAGGGGGCATCCTGTGTGACTGAGGGCGCAGATTTGCTTTGGTCTGGTTGGTCCTACACAGGGACAAGAATCAGGGAAGCCGTCACTCATTAATCACATCCAGGCCATTTGGAATGATTGTTGTGGGTTTATTGTTTGGCTTCTGGGAGCAGTTGCTAGAGATAGCGGTCTGATTTCCTGCACGCCAGACTCACAGCTAACAGGCTGGCTCTCTGGGCCTGTCCGGCAAGTCATGATTAGACCCCGGAGCTGCTTGCTGCAGATTGAGGGTCACTCAGTTCTATTTTTATGGATGGTCTGGCCATTGTCCATCTGTAGCTTCAGTCTGTCACCAGCAACCTGTGAGTCTCATCCCAGTTTTTCAGGCCAGCAAACCAGAAATCGGAAAGGTTAGGTGACCACTTTGTTACAGATACAGTAGGTTTTAGAACTTGGACAAGAACCCACTGGTTCTGCACACAGCCTCCTCCTTCTGGTCTTTTTTTTATTAAAAAAAATTTTTTTTAATGTTGATTCATTTTTGAGAGACAGAGAAAGAGTGCAAGTGGGAACGGGACAGAGAGAGAGGGAGACACAGAATCCAAAGCAGGCTCCAGGCTCGGAGCTGTCAGCACAGAGCCGGATACGGGACTCGAATTCACAAACTCAGGAACCGTGAGATCATGACCTGAGCTGAAGTCAGATGCTTAACCAACTGAGCCACCCAGGCGCCCGCTTTTTTAACGTTTATTCATTTTTGAGAGACAGAGAGAGTCATTGAGCAAGTGGGGGTGAAGTCTTTTTCTTTAATTTTATATATAGTGTATTGCGTTTTTCTTTTCTTTTTTTTTTAAGTTTATTTATTTATTTTGAAATACAGGGAGAGCAAGGGAGGGGCAGAGTGAGAACCCCAAAGCAGGCTCTGCACTGTCAGCACAGAGCCCGATGTGGGGCTTGAACTCATGAACTGTGAGTGGGACAAAATCAAGATGGGACGCTGAACCAGCTGAGCCGCCCAGGTGCCCCTCCTTCTGGTCCGCTGAAGGCAAGCTTTCTGCCCCCTTGTCTCCAGCAGCTCCTACCCGATTCTTCAAGCACATCTCAATAAATATTTATTAAATGAGTGAATACCAAATTTTATGTCAGTGAGGCAATCAGACAGAAATGCGAAAAAGAGGGGCATCTGCATGGCTCGGTCAGTTAAGCATCAGCCTTCAGCTCAGGTCTTGATCTCATGACTTGTGGGTTCGATCCCCAGGTCTGGCTCTGTGCTGACAGCTTGGAGCCTGGAGCCTGCTTTGGATTCTGTGTCTCCCTCCTTCTCTCCCCCTCCTCCGCTTGTGCACGTGCTCTCTCTCTCTCACTCAAAACTAAATAAATAAACATTAAAAAAAAAAAGAAATGCAAAAAGAGAGTGGGGTGTCCCGGCCAAGTGGCACCGGCACTAAGCACTAAGCACTAAGCTCTAAGCACTAAGCACTGCCTGGCTCCCGGCTCTCTCCCCTCTGGCTTCCTGCAGGCATCTGTGAACTCCTGGGGTGAGAACTCAAACCACAGCCTGACACTCGTGGATTCATGCCAGTTGCCCCCGGGAGGCAAGAGCAGTCTGCCTGCGCATCTGTCCACCCTGCTGCCCATTCCATGTTCTAACCAATGGATTGGGGATTCTAGTCCATGTCATTGATTGATGGTCGATGAGGCTGCTTCCTCCCAGGAGCTGGCCTGGGGCGAGGCCAGGTGGGGGGCGGGGGATGGGAGCCTCAGGCCCTGCGGATGGCACAATTCTAAGGTGACCCCTTGATCTCTGTCCCTGTCATCTGGAGTTACTCCTTCAGTATTGTAGAGGCCACTTTTAGGCTTGAGCATTGGACCCTTGAGTGAGGTAAAAAGGTTCTCATCCACCACGGAGCTGATACCAACAGGCTCATTAAGTCATAGCCCCTAACCGACCAATGGACTACTGACAGCCAGGCGCGGTTCCTGAGATGACCAAAAAAGGGAAGATTCCATCTGTCCCCATGTGCCCTCCATCCAGCCCATCGCTGTAGCCCCTCACTGCGCCCCGCGGCAGCTGGTCTCTCCTCTGCAGCCCTGCTCACTGCTCCTCTGCAGTGTATTTGATAAACTTCTATCTCTTTTGTTCCACCTTTTGCCACCCATGCCACCGGCCCCCGCCTGACCAGGATGCCCCACAATTATTTTATGTTACAGAGTAGAAGGGATTTTCCATGTAGGGAGAACCTGTGGGGGAAGGGCTGTGGCCTTAGAGGTCAGCTGGCCTGGAGAGTGGGGGGTCAGACACCTTGGGAGGCCTGGCGACCTCACGGTCAGGTGACTTGGCTGCCAGTGTGTATCCTGTTCTGGCCCCAGAGCCCCGGGCCTCTGCGAGCCCCAGTTTCTACATCTGTGAAGTGAGTTGCTGGCCCAAGTAATCTAACCCTTGCTATTGTGATCTCAATTCTTTTGAGCCCGAGAGAGGCCAGGATTAAGGCCGACTCCCCTGGGCTATGCTGGTCAGGTGGGTCTAGATGGCTCCTTGGTTCTGTGGAAAGAAGTAGAAGAAATCGTTCCTGAATGTAGAGGCGCCCCGCTTCCCACCGGTCACGGTCCCACCCCCTCCAGCCTCAGGTCCTGTCTGACCTCAAGCTGGATGGGCCACGCCTGTGAAGGAAAGAGATGTGGGGTGAGCAACAGGTGTGGCTGTTGACTTTTCCAAGGGTTTGGTTCTGCTTCCTGATTTCTGCACACGCACACACACACACCCCACACACCCCACACACAAGAGGGGTGCGCTCACAACCTGAGACTTCTGGATCCCAGGGGGACCATGGAGTCCGTCCATCTGCTCATGTCACACAGGATTTGCGTGGGGAGGCTGAGCCCAGGGAAGGGGAGGGGACTGGCCCCTCATTGCCCCCAGCCAAGGCCCTTCTGACTGGAGCACTCGATGCGGGAGAGGGCAGTGGCCAGGGACACTCACTGCGAGAGAAGACAGTGGCCAGGGTCGCTCCACACAGCAAATAGACATTCCAGGGGCTCTGCGTCTAGACTCTGCCACCTCTCTGCTTTCTTCCAGAAGGGCATCCGGAATAGGGCTTGGTCCCTGTAAAGCTAAGGAAAGAGGCAAGTGTGAAGTGGGCTGGGAAGAAGGAGGAGAGACAGAAAATAAGCCGAGGCTGATGATGCAAAGGGAAGGCGTCCTGGAGAAAAGAGAGCTGCACCAGGTGCAGAAGCCACAGGGGACGCAAGGGGACAAAAGGAGAAAATGTGGAGAGAGACAGGGCTTGAGGGCAAAAGTCTCCAGCAGAGCTGCTTGGCGCAGGATCAGATTTGACATCGTTTTCATGGAAGACTCAGTTGTGGATTATTGGTGCTTATGAAGAGGAGGCGCTTGGTCCCCTGGCCTCCATCTTCCAAGCTCAGGCTTGTCCCCTCCTCCCCAGTAGCCAAAGCCCTCTCTCTCCATGGGGTCCTGACCCTGTCACTGCACAAAGCCCTCAGGTGGCTTCTCAGTGCCCCAGGATGACATCCTGACTCCTCAACCTGCCAGCCCTCAGAGCCTGGGCTCCCAGCCTCCCACCCCTTCCTCTCCCTGCCCCGCCCCTGGCCCCAGCCAAGCAGTTGGTCCTGTCCGGTTGACTGCGGGACTCCCAGCAGCAACTCAGAAACAGGGACCAAAGTCTCTAGGCTTCTGGGAATGCGCATTGGGTGCAGGAGTGATAACCATCTGGCCAAGCGAATACTTTCCTTCCCGCTTGGAAGTTCCAAGCAGGGCAGACATCACACCCACACACACCAGCGGCACCCTTGCGGAGCTGATCTGTCCAGCGGGCTGCACGGTCCGCCCGGCCCCGTGGAATCTGGAGGGCTCCCAGGGCCCTTTACCACCCACACCCCTTGTTGCCTGCAGAGAACCCGCCGGGCCCCCTGCTGCCCTCCAGGGCGATCCAGAGGAAGGGAAAGGCTGCGCGTTCCGGCAGATGGTTTTCCATGGAACTTGGGGTCAAGCTGACCAAAAGAGAGGCCTTCCTCAAGTTCTCCAGGCCCCAGCACTTGCCAACAAGAGGGGAGACCACGGTCTAATCTGGTAGGGTGGAGACTCCAGCTCCTGGGCAGGAAGCAGGGGCGTCACACAAAGGGTCTCTCTGCTCCGAGGCCCCAGGAGACGGGCCTTCAGCTAAGAACACATTTTTTAGTGGTTTCTGGGGCAGGTACCTCCAATCCTGAATAGCTAGAAGGCAGCAGGCCCCCGGCCGGGCAGGAGGAGCCTCCCCACCTGTCTTTGCTACCAGGAAAAGGCATCAAAAGATGTAGACACATGTTACAGGAAGTGCTGGGAGCCTGTCAAGGGGAGACCCTCGGGGAAGCTGGGAGCCAGCAGACAAGCAGGAGGAGGGGCTGGGAGGTGAGGTGGTGGGGGCCAGGCTGAGAGGCAGCAACAAGAGGCCCAGGGGGCAGGACCTCCCCGTCCCCCTCTCCCCTGACCTCCCCCATGGCAGACCATCTGTGGGGGTCAAACCGAGAGCTGCCTCTCCAGGCTGGGCCCCATCTGGGTGGCCAGGAAGTGGGCCAGGAAATGCCAGGGAGCTGCCAAGTCCTGAAGTCATTGTGCCCGGGCCTGCCCTTCTCTGAGAGGGGGTGTGAGGGAAGCTGGAGAGCTGCCGGGCTCTCTTCAGGGCGTGAGACCTGAGTGCAGGGGGGCGGGGGTGGAGCAGGGGGGCAGGGAGGCAAGTCGGGGCCCTTAGCTGGCGAGCTCCCTGATGGGGGTCCCAGCTTCCTTTCTCTCAGGTGCAGAGTGCTCTGGGTGCGTGAGCTGCTGCATGGGGGCGGCCCAGGGGCGAGAGGGGGGCGGTCCTCTCTTCTTAGACCTGTGGTCATGCCTGTCGGGCAACCTGCCGAGGCTGAGAGGACCAAGTGGGGCAGCTTTCTGACCAGAAAACAAAGGTCTCTTTAGTTCCATAGGACCCTGTTCTAGGTCTCAGATGCAAAGCCTCAGGTCCTGTGAAAGTCGGAGTTCTAAGATGTCCCCATGACTCCTTCTTGGGTTTTGCTCCTGTGATTGTACTATATTATGTGGCAAAAGGGATTTGCAGCAGAATTAAGGTTACTCATCAGCTGACCTTCAAATAAATAGAACGGATATGTGGGTGGGCCTGAACTCATCGCATGAACCCTTAAACAGCAGAGTTTCTCTGGTGGCAAAAGGAAAGTCAGATTTCCAAGCACGGGAAGGACTAGCTGCACCATCACTGGCTTTGAAGACGGGCGCTGTGCCTGGAAAGGACTGGAATACAGCCTCTAGGAACTCAGAAAGACCCCCAGCCGGTAGCCAGCAAGAAAATGGGGACCTCGGTCCTGCAACCCCAGGGAGCTAGTTCTGCACACACACTAGATGACCCCGGGGCCAGATTATTCCCCACTAAGAGCTCAGCCTGGCCAACGCCTGATTTTGGCTTTGAGATCCTAAGAGAGACCCAGTCAAGCCCACCCCGGACTTGCGACCTACAAAATTATGAGCTGATAAATGGGTGTTGCTGAGCCTCTATGTTTGTAGTCATTCGTTACTGTGCAATAGAGAGTAACAGGTGCCTGCAGTGGGTGTATGTTGAGCCCACGTGAGAAGGAAAAGGTAACATTCTGATTTTACCCCAAACCCCGCCCTGCACTCTGGCTGTGCCCCTCCTCCACACCGAGGCATCCAAATTTTCAGCATAGCCTCTGCCAGAGGCCCCAGCTCCCACCAGTGGGCCGGGAAGTTGGGTCACATATGTTTATAGATAGACCCATTGCCGGTGAATAGCACAGCATCTTAGGCCTAATTATCCAGGTTTCTTAGAAGTTTGCTCCTTGGGGCGCCTGGGTGGCTCAGTCGGTTGGGCCTCTGACTTCGGCTCAGGTCATGATCTCATGTTGGTGGGTTCAAGCCCCACGTCGGGCTCTGTGCTGAGAGCTCAGAGCCTGGAGCCTGCTTCCGATTCCGTGTCTTCCTCTCTATCTCTCGCCCCTTCTGCTCATGCTCTGTCTCAAAAATAAATAAAACATTAAAAAAAAGAAAAGAAGTTTGCTCCTCTGCTAACTCTCTCCTGTATTTCCGCCCAGTTCTGATGCTGTCGGATCTTGCGGTCCTTGGCAAGAGCAAAGTCCCTTATGGCAAGTTATTTAAGCAGGACTCCCTAGTTTATGACCTAAACTATTCTTCCAGACAGTTCCTTAAAATCCAGAATGAATTGCTCTCTCTCAGTCACATGACCAAACTGCCTTGATTTCATCCTGTGGCAGAGATAGATGGTCAGTGATGGATCATCAAATTCCCTGCTCCTTTTTCATAGCCATTCTCATTAAGGAGCAGAAACTACATTTCCCAGCTGCCCTTGCAACCAGGTATGGGCATGTGACTCATCCCCACCAATAGAATGTGAGCAGAAGAGCCATTTGCTACTTCTGAGCCAAGGCCAGGAGAAGGGAATGTACTTCCCCCCCATGTGCCGCTCCCTCCTCTGTAGACACCAATGAAACCCTGGGGAATGGCAGGGGACCCAGATGGAAAGAGCTGGGGTCCCTGAATCACCATGTGGAGGAAAGCCGCTGGCCTATCATGAATACTCACCTTGGGGTGTTATATGAGTCAGAAATACATTTCGAAGGTATTTGAGTCATTATGCCATTATATATAATTTGAACCATTATCTAAAACTTCAATGATTGTTGTAGAGTTGGGGGTCTGTTACTGCTTCTCAGCCCACTCTTGACGAAACACATCCACCCCTCTGCTTTGCCCTCCACCCGAACCAAGTTGCACAAGGTGCTGACTAACCTGGGTTGAAAGCCTCCAAATATCTCTCTGTATTTTGCTTGCCTTGGCTGGCTCCCATCCCTGCCTTGGTACTCTCTGTCTGCTTGCTCCAAAGTCTGGCTGACTCAGCTGGCCTGGGCCGCCATCCATCTGCTGTCAGTGAGGGCCTGGCTCACAGAAAAATGCACATTTATTCCCCAAAACATAGGCTTCTTATTTTTCAGCGAAGGTGGTGCAGCAGTATATTTGGAGAAGTGAGCGGCTGTTCAGCGCACGGCTGCTGGTTACTTTGGGATGCGGCCAGGAAGCGCACAAGCCCTAGTTCTCTAAGCAGGAGACTCTAGTGATTGGGGATGAGGTGGGGCAGGGGGTTGGAGAGCTGAGGAAACCAGAAGGAGGTGACAATTCTCTCAGAAAGCAATTAAGCATTTCTTGGTGCCCTCAGGGACAACCTCAACTTTTGTATGTTTTCCCCAGGGAGGCCGGGGGAGGGGCAGGGGGGAGGGGAGAAGAGCTTCTATAGCTGCGGTTCTTGAACACTCTGCTTTGTGAGGTGGCGAAGACAGAAGTTCGATGCAGGAAGGCAGCCTCCCCCTGCCCGCTGCCCAACAGTGCTCCCTCCGGCCCCGAGCAGCATCACTGGGGGCCCCCGGAATGGGCCAGCAGCGAGGTCCAAGATACAAGGGGGACCCTCTCTGGTCCATGGGGAAGAACAGCTCTAGATCAACAGCCCCAGCAGAGAAGACAGAGCCGACTGTGGGCGGCCCCGGGCTCTCGTGTAGTTCACAGAAGCCACGGCCCAGCTCTCCTGTGAGGTCCGATGCCCTGGACGTCATAAACCTACACATCAGCCCCGTGCTTCAAAGGGCTCCGGGACAACTCTGCCTCAGCAATTTCCAGTGCAAATTTGCATTTTGTTTGAGTCTGAAATCACAGCGGCAGACTCCCCAGGGCCCAGGAATCTAGCCACTGGCTCCTCCTGGCGTCTTCTGTCCGGGGAGCAAGAGGGGAGCAAGAGGCTACCAGATGCATAGGGCGACAGTGAGGTTAAATTACACCAGTGTGACCTGGGCTGCCCCAGGGACGCTGAGCCACCTCTCAGACAGGGTCAGCGAGGGTACCCGGCCTCTCTGCACCCCTCGCTGGTCACCTGAATCCTCCATGAGCAACAAGGGGGTGTCGCTACTTCCGACTCCAGGCAGGGATTAGCACCGGCCCGGAAGCAGTGAACCGAGCAGCCAGGGGTGGGTGCGTTTCTCACAAGATGCCCCGGAGGTTTCCGCTGAGAATCTTCTCCCAACTTTCCCAGCTCCTTCACTGTGGCTCTCCGCACACCCTGCCCAGAGCCTTTCCCAACAACAGAATCCTTCCTCCCCTACACCTGGCCTGGCCTCTCTCACTCTGTCACTTACAACTTGGGACTTTGCTCCTGTGTTCCTTCCAAATGTCTCCTCTCCAAGTCTAGCTGAGGTCTTTCCATGCTTAGTTTGTAAACGCATCTGCCCTCATCCCCACCTGTGCACCCCGTCTCTCCCAGGAGGACCAGGGAGCCCGGATTTGACAGGTGCAATGATCCAGTGTGCATGGGTGCCAGATGCCCACAGAGAATGCCAGAGACCAAGGTCTTCCTAGGACTGGCAGCTCGGATGGCTCCCAGAGCAGAAATAACCCAAGCCGGCTGCCCTTTTCTTCTTGAGTGACTCAGCAAGAAGCCGGGGCACTGAAACACAAACCTAGTCCTAGATCTTGCAGACGGGCTAGCAGGCAAGGCCACGGCCTTCAGCTGTGGGCGGAAAGGAGCTAGTCCAGGGCTGGGCACTGAAATGATGCTCAACCTCCCTTAGAATAAAAGAGTCAAATGAAAATGACACACAGGCCCCATTGTCCACTGAGCCGATTGGCAAAGATCAAAGGTGTGACAATGCACCGAGCTGGCGAGGGTGGAGAGGGACGCTCTCGTGCTTTGCCAGCAGATCACAGACTCGCACAACTCCGTGGAAGGCGGTTTGGCAATACCTACCGAGTGCACAAATTCTGCGACCCACTGAGTCCATTTCTAGAAAAGTACCTCCCAGCTGCGCATGTGCGTTTGTGAACCGACCTAGAGGCATTGTTTACAAGAATGACAAGGGATGGGGGGTCCGGTCTGCAGGGGACGGACTCCACTCTGACAGTGTGCCCAGGCGATGGAACACAGCAGCCAGAACAAAGACTCGGAACCACTGGTGTCTGGATCTGGAGAGATGTTCCTGTTATGTTGTGAAGGGGGAAAACTAAGGAAAAGCAAAGCAGGAGCAGAACAGGCTACAGAACTGGCTGGTTTCAATTCTCAGTTATGAATGAATGAATGAATGAATGAACGAATGGTCTGGCATGCTACCATTGGGTCGGGGTGTAAAAGAAAAACAGTGCAGGGGCGCCTGGGTGGCTCAGTGGGTTGAGCATCCGGCTCTTGGTTTCAGCTCAGGTCATGATCTCATGGTTCGTGAGTTCAAGCCCCGAATCGGGTTCTGCGCTAACAGTGCAGAGCCTGCTTAGGTTTCTCTCTCCCTCTCTGTTCCGCCCATGCACGCACTCCATCTCTCCCTCAAAATAAATACAGAAACTTAAAAAAAAGAACAGAAAGGAAAACAGTGCATATGCTTGTCCGGTTGTGTGTGCTAAAGGACATCTCTGGATGGATATCTAAGACGTTGCTTTCATCAGTTACATGGGAGTGGACATTTTCATTATAAACCTTTTTTGTAAGCTTAAATGTTTGAACAGTGACTGTATTACCTATATGAAAAAGAAAATACAGTTGCCACTCTGCGGCCCCACTCTGCCATGGAATGGAATGGAATGCTCCGGGACCCCAGGGGGCCAGCATGCTCTGGGACAGAGTGAGGTGGGGGATGAGAGCTCTCATCCCTCTTATGGTCACATGGAGGGTTACACGGTACAGACAGCTTCATTCCTGCTGTGCATTCAATCCTCAGGACAGTCCCTTTCTTTCTGATGAAGAAATGGAGGCCCAGAGAAGTGAAGTGATTTCTCAGAAGTCACACAGCAAAGGGTTGAACCAGAACTCACATCCAGGTTTTCTGCCTCCCCCTCACAGGCCTTTTCCTCCCTCACCTTGGGGCCAGGGAGTACTGGGGACTCAGGTCACTGCTGTGATATTTGTTTTTTAACATTTTTTTAAAATGTTTATTTTTGGGGTGCCTGGGTGGCTCAGTAGGTTAAGCATCTGCCTGCTGGCTTCGGCTCAGGTCATGATCTCGCGGTTCGTGGGTTCGAGCCTCGCATCGGGCTCTGTGCTGACAGCTAGCTCGGAGCCTGAAGCCTGTCTTCAGATTCTGTGTCTCCCTCTCTCTCTGACCCTCCCCTGCTCATGCTGTCTCTCTCTGTCTCTGAAAAATAAATAAAAAATGTTTTAAAAAAATCAAATGTTTATTTTTGAGAGAGAGGGAGACAGAGGATCCAGGCTCTGCTCTGACAGTGCAGACATGGGGCTCAAGTCACGAACCTCGAGACCATGACCTGAGCTGAAGTTGGACGCTTAACTGACTGAGCCACCCAGGCGCCCTGGCCTAGAACATCTCTCCCTAGAACATGACCCGGGCCACAACGCGTACTGGCTCGGGCACAAGTTGTGATGTCAGAGGCCGGCTTCGAAGTCTGGGTCAGCCGCTTCCCGCCTGGGCGACTCGGGGGAAGTTCCTTGTCGGGCCGACCCTCGGTGACTTCATCTGTGAAGCAGGAGCAAGAATGCCATCCACGTCAGGGGGTTGTCGTGAGGATGAAATGGCCCGAGTGCCCAGAGAACAGTGGCCTGGAAGTAGGAACGGGCCAGCTTGCTGACGCCAGGAGTTGCGGTCAGATCCTGCCCCGTGGGAGCCGCCTACTTCTTAGGAATCTTGCACAAATCAGAAAGGAAAGCATTTTGCATTCACGGCAGTGCTGGGCCTGCGCTGTGGGCCTGTGGGCCCTCCTGATGTTGGTTTCTCCTTCCTTTCTTCTATTCCGCCCTGTCCTGACCTCCTCGCTCCTGCCAGGCTCTCAGCAGCCCGAAGGGATGCACGGAGACCCGGGACAGCCTCCCTAGCAGAGAAAGGAGGCCACACGTGGCTGTCTGCCCCTTCTCCCCTCCGCCCTCCACTCCCACTTAAATATCCCAGACCTGGCTTCTTTGGAAATTATAATCAACCAGGAAACGGCGAATACGAAGGAAGAAGGCAATTAGATGCCAATTTTCCTCTCCCTTTCTCTGCTGAACAGGTTTGAACATGCAGTCTTGAGCTAGATAGCGCCTCCACACGACCACCTTCAAAAAAATTTTTTTAATGTTTATTTTTGAGAGGGAGACACTGTGAATGGGAGAGAGGCAGAGAGAGAGAGGAAGACACAGAATCGGAAGCAGGCTCCAGGCTCTGTGCTGACGTGGGGCTTGAGCCCATAAACCACGAGATTATGACCTGAGCTGAAGTAGGATGCTTAACAGACTGAGCCACCCAGGAGCCCCCCACACCACCAATTTTTAAAACAGAAGCTTCTCTCTCTCATCTAATGGTCTGGAGGAGGGAAGTCTTACCTGTCAGCGCTGCTCTGCTCCACAGTCTTTCCGGGAACCAGGCACTTTACATCTTGCTGCTCTGCTGTTCTCTAAGACACTTGCATCTGTGGGTCGAAGCTGAATGACAGCCACGGGGTCTCTGTGCCTTTCTGTCAATGTCACAGTTTTGCAGGCTGAGTACTTTTTTTGCAAAGGTTAGAGGGAGTGCAAGTGTATATCCAACGGAAGGTAGCTCTACATGCAAAAAAGGGGGGCCCTTTCTAGACAGATGGGGTGGGCAGCAGCCCAGGGTGTAGGGGAACATGGATTTGGGGTGAAGAAAAACCCGTACTTTCTTCTGGGTGGACGGAGCCCATGGAGTGGGTTCACAGCAGTGTCTGGACTCCAGCCGTTCAGGAGGCCGAGATGTGCACGAGCCAGACAGCGCGGGGCTGAGGTGGTAAATCCTTGCTCCTGGCAGGTGCATCCGGGGGTGTCCTCACCTGGTGGATGACCAGTATCATCCTTCCAAGAAAGCAAACATTGATAAGAAGAACCCATTTTCCTCTTAATTCAATATCCCCTTCCTTGCTCCTACTTTATCTTTTAAACTAACCTAGAATAGGAGCGTCTGGGTGGCTCAGTCAAATGAAAGTCCGACTTTCAACTTAGGTCACCATCTCATGGTTTGTGAATTCAAGCCTCACATGGGGCTCACTGTTGTCACTACAGAGCCTGCTTCGGAGCCTCTGTCCCCCCCCACTCCTCTCTGCCCCTCCCCTGCTTGTGCTCTCTCAAAAATAAATAAAATATTTTAAAAAAGAAATTATTTGATTAACCTCGAATAAAACTGACTTTTATCTGTTTGGGGTTCTTTGGCATTTAGATTTGTGCAACTGCCCACCTCAATAGGGCAGGTCGGTTCCTCCCACCCCCACACCCTTCCAAGCTTCCCCTTGGGAAGCGGCACCCTCTCTCCACTCCTGGCCCCTGCCTGGCAACCACTGACGTGCTCTCCGTCCCTGGAGGTTGTCTTTTTGAATTTTGCCAAGTGAGCTCACCATTCCGCATTCCCACTGACAACGCATGAGAGTTTCAGATGCATCACATCTCCACCCGTGCTTGAGATGATCAGTTTTTAAAATGTCAGCCAATAGACTCGACATACAGAGGCACCTCGTTATGCTTGTAATTTACACTGCCCTAATGGCTAATGATGCGGGACATCTTTTCATGTGCTTATTCACCATCTGTACGTCCTCTGAAGTGAAGTATCTGTTCAAGCCTTTTGCACCATCCTCCTGGCACTAGCCCAGAAGCTCATCATATCTTGTTTTCCAAGAGTTTTTGTAGAGCTCAGTCTCCAGCACTCACTGCCCTCCGGGCCTCCATCTGTGGAAGGGGCCGAAAGCCGTAGCCAGCTAATGACTCTTATCCAGCCGCCCCAGAGGCAGTACGGGGACCCCACACTAGGTCTCCTCTTTTGCGTGAAACTCAGGCGTGATCCAAAGGGCTTGTCCTACATTTGAAAAACCCCACCTCTCGCTTGGGACATTGCAAGGGTATTAGGAGCTGTGTGCCTGGATCAGAGACAAAGACCAGATATATATTTCTTATTACAGCCCCGGGTACAGGCTTTTGATGATGTCCCAACTTCCTTTGTCCTAGCTTCGACTTTGACACTCAGATCAGACTTTGTGTAGCTTCTAAGGGAGGACGAAACGCTGATCTTATAGAAGACTCAAAAACAGCCGTTCATTTGCTTCCTGGGAGAACAGATTGTATTTTGCCTGAGGAATACGACAAACTCAAATTTGCTTTGTCTTAGTCACTATGGAGTTGGTAAGTGTTTATAAAGAGTCACAGGCAAATGAATGCTCTCCACTAGCTCACAAGGCCAGCTCGTGTCCACTCTGACAGCAAAACGGTCTGACTTAGACTGCAGGATATTACTTATCCATTTGAAGCATGTTTTTTAAAGGATCCGAGAACTTGCCAGAACGTGCACACATCATTTCTTCTCAAGTGGAGTGGGAATTCATCTTGCCTTGTTCTGTGATTGTTGGGTCTGGATACACTCACTGCCTTCCAGATCCCTGGATTCTAAAATGGGCAAGGTGATTCAACACCAAACGAAGAGCAAGGTAGAAGGTGGAGCGGGGGGGGTTCCCTAGTTGCACAGATCTGACCAGCGCCAGGAGTTGGAACACCTTCTCCCCACTGTCCTCCCTCCTGGAACTGTAAACCTCTCTGTCCTCCTGCTCTGCTGCTCCCAGTGTCTCCAGCCTTGCAGCTAGACCCTCGGCCAAGAATTTGACTTCCTCCGGCCCCACTTTGCTGCCTGTAAACTGGCAACTTTGCTATCTGACCTGCCCATCTCGTGGAATTATTTCCAGACACAAATGAGCAAGCACAGAAAACATCTGGAAAGCTACTGCCCAAACTGGCTCCTCTAGGGAATGGAATGGGGTTACGTAGAGAAGGTTGGAGGGGGGCGGGGGGCATTAGGGTGTCTCTCATGTTCAAACAACTCTGGTCTTGTTTCAAAATTCTTGAAAGTATGAATGCCTTTTGTGATAAAAAGAAAAGTTTGTGAATGTTCACAGTGATTAACTACATTAACCTAATAACGCGCCTCATGGTCTTCAAGAATTTCCCAGTCCTCCTGAGCTGCTGGCTACTCTTTTACACCTGTGTGTGGGTCGCTGGGCCCAGCGTGGCCACTCTCCGTCTGGGGGTGTCATTGAGATCCAACAGGATGGGGATCTGGGGTCTAGGACAGGTGGCAGAAAGAGAAGGCGTGGCTTCACGTTGGCTGTGAGTTGGCTCCTCCCCCTTCCTCTGAACTCCAGATACGGGACATATGTTCCTCCCTGGGTGTCTGGCCAGACCCGGCTGCAGCAGGAGCTGTGGTGCCAGAGAGAGGGATGCTGCAGGACAGAAAGGAGTCAGCATAGAGCACATTAAAAGAAAATCAATCGCCGGGGCAGCAGCCCAGCAGAATAGGGGGGCTGTTGCTGCCACCGTCCTCCTAAGGAGCCAGCGTGTGTAGCTGGGGCTCTGGGCATGCCGATGGCTCAGCACATGCGGAGGCCAGCCTGGGCCAACTGTACTCAGTGGCCAAGGGCACAGCCAGGGCCTGGCACAGCCTCGCCGGACAGCAAGGAGGAATGGGGCCGTGTGCATTTGTACTTGTTTATTTGCGTTTGGAGCTCCTTGCCCGTGACTGAGGGTGCTGACTTCCCCACGTGCTCAGAGCCCAAGCAGGAGAAGCCCTCCCTGGCTCACAGCCCCTCCCAGGTCTGGGAAGTTGGCGGCGGTGGGGGTGGGGGGGGTTCATAATCCATGGGGAACCCAGGATATGCCAGGGAAAGGAGACCACATAAGGAGACCACTGTGGGGAGGGGGAGAGAGGAAGGAATGGCCGGGAGCCCAAGTCCCTCCAGCTGGCTGCATAAACCAGGTCACTTTAACAGCTGAGCTCAAATTACAGCAGCTCTCAGCCCCTCCGCCTGGGACACGGGGACCAGTGGTTCTCTGCTTGAGGCTCAGTGGCCTATGGTGGACTCAGGGTGAGGGTGAAGAATGACCTAGGCCCTGAGTTAGCGCTATCTCAGACCCCAGCCCCGCTCTTGTCCTGAACAAGCCCAGCCTGTCAAGTTGGGAGAGACACCAACACGTCCCCTCCAAAGGGCTGTCTCTTACTCAGAAGAAGAATCTCTTCCCTCCTCCAACAGCCCAAACAGGGGCCCAGACAGAAGCCACCTCATACAGAGAACAGCCTGAGGACGTCCCTAATTCAGGGGCCAGTAGTTTTCTGTAGAAGACCAGATGGCAACGTTTGGCCACTTCGTAGCCAGGGTCTCCATCACAACCACTCAGCTCTGCCAGGGTAGCATGAAAGTAGACAACAGGTATGTCAACACATGGGCGTGGCTTGTGCTTCAATAAAACTTTATTCATAAAATCAAGAAGAGCGCCAGATGCGGTCTGTGGAGTGTCTTTGCCATTTGCTGCCGCCAGCTGTAATTCACCAGCCCCCTGCCAGGGAGGGTCTGAGGAGCCTTTAGGGTGAGCTGTCTTTCCTAAACCCCTCTGGACCTGCAGTGGGGTATCCCAGGTTCCCTGAGCCTGGCTGTCCCCCACTGCACAGAAGAGGAGGAATTTGGCAGGAGGCGGGGGTTGGGTGGGGGGAGGAAGGGATGGGGGGAGAGGAAGCAGATATGTGCTGAATGGACTTCCACCCCCATCGCCTGTAAATCACTTCACCTTTGCCCAATTTTTAAATTAAACATAAACAGGGGGCGCCTGGGTGGCTCCATCAGTTAAGCATCTGACTTTGGCTCAGGTCACGATCTCATGGTTTGTGAGTTCAAGCCCCAGGTCAGGCTCTGTGCTGACATCTCAGAGCCTAGTGCCTGCTTCAGTGTCTGTGTCTCCCTTTCTCAACCCCTCCCCTGCTCAAGCTCTGTCTCTCAAAAATAAATATTTTAAAAAATTTAAATTCAACACGAACAGCTATCTCTCCAGTGAGCATAGCTGTGGCTCCGTAAACCACCAAGGTGGGAAGGCCACTTACAGAGATGAACAGGGAATGATCCATTTGTGAGTCTAGAGAACTTGCTGGAAGCCTGGAGGGGGTGCGGGGGAGGGAGCAGGGCCCAGGAGCCAGACCTGTTTATTCTCCTGCACCTCGCCTGGGGCTCAGGGTCAGGCTACACTGGGAAAAACAGGGTTCCGGCTCAGAGCTGCTGCCACTTACTCACCCAATGACCTTGGGCAAGTTACTTAATCTCTCTAAACTTTAGTTTCCTTGTTTTATAAAATGGAGATAAAAATAGTACCTGGTTCCCGGAGCCCCGAGGTTTAGCTCAGATAACACGTGGACAGCACTGAACACAACACTTAACGTGTAAGGACGGGGCCAGACCTGCTGTTTCGGCCGCTGACTGACTCACCGGCACCTTCCTCGGTCAGGCCGGTGCTGGGAACCGCTAAGTTAAACCTTCCTTAATACTCAGTACGACCCTGTGAGGTGGCTCCCATTACAGGCGGGGGCAACTGAGGCTCAGAGAAGCAACGCCTTGGCCCCAGGCACCCAGATTCAGCCACAGCGACAACGAGAAAGCACAAATCCAAGAAGAAAAGGGTGGAGGTGGGCTCAGTTGGGATAATCGCCTTTCCACTTTCTAGAGGTAAAAGGGATGTCACCCCCGCCCCTTGCCCAGCAGAGCCAAGTGTCCTGGTGGGAAGGTTCTTGGGGGTTGATGAGTGGACATCCCATGTCCTGACTTAATTGGTGTCTCTCCAAAATTCATGTTCTCCTGAACCTCTGAATGTGATCTTATTTGGAAATAGGGTCTTTACAGATATAATTAAGGTCAGGATTGAGATGAGATCATACTGCATCCAATCACAGGACAGCATCCCTATAAGGACTAGAAAAGGAGACATGGGGACTCAGGTAGGAGGCCCCTTGAGACAGAGGTCACTTGAAGACGGTGTGATGTATCCACAACCCAAGGGTTGTCCGCAGCCCCCAGAGGCGTGGAATGGGTTCTCCCTCAGAAGAACTCAACCCTGCCGACACCTTGATCTTGGACTTCTGGCTTCCTGAGCTGGGAGAGAATCAATTTCTGTTCTTTGAAGCCACTCAATGTGTGGTGATCGGTTACCACAGCCTCGGGACGTTAACACACCACAGGAGAACTTTTGCGGGTGGCTCCCGGTCACCTGGTGCCTGCCACCCTGAGTCCCCAAGGGCGCTAGTAGGATGAGACAAGGGCAGGGAGAGGATGACAGAAGCGAGAAATCAGCTGGTGGGCTGCCCTTGGTTTGGAAAGCCAGAGAGTGTGCTGGCTTTCAGAGGGAGTTTGGGGGAGCAGCTGCCCCGGGCCAGGGGGAAGGGGTGAGGGCAGAGACTAAGCAGGAGAGGTGAGGCTGGGGAGCAAGGCTCCGTCTCCTCTGTGCCTGAGACTTGCTAGCAGGCACCGCTGGTGACAAGGTCTCCGTCAGAGGTACAGGCGAGGCAATGAGAGGACTCTCTGGTGGGTTCCCGTGCCACTTCCAGCACCCCGCCCCTGCCCCCACGTCGGGGCCTGGGCCTGCCCAGCTGTCCAGCGGACGATCCGAAACCACCCTATGAAGCTATCCACCTGCTTGGTCAGAGCTGTGTTAGGCTGTGGGAGGGAGGCCAGGTTGGATGCTGGCCACGTAAAAGCCTCCATATCACAGCCTTGACCTTGGTGCCCAGGGCCTGCCCCACATTCCTGTGGCCCAGGGCAAACCAGCAGCACCTGGGTGACAGGGGGAGGGGACTAAGGCTGCCCAGTGGCTTTTCAGTGGAGGGGCTTTTCCTGTCCCAGTTCTGGTCCCTGTCCAACCAAAGCTGGGCCCTCTGTGCCATCACGGCAACAGCCCGTCTAAGCTGGCAGCCCAGGAGCCTGAAGAATGGGGACTGTCCCTTGTTCCTGTGGCTTCCTCAGGCCACAGCCAACAGTTCCTGCCCTCCTTGGACGTACCATGCTACTGAGAGGTAGAGTCCATTCTGATTTCCCTTTGGCCCCAGATCTGGGCTGCTTTGCAACGGCTCTGACCAGCAGAAAACAACGGAAGAGACGCTGAGCTCTTGACGGGACTGGCATTGCTACCCACCCTTGGGATCACGAAGTGCCACTTGAGAAGCCAGAAACCCTACTGCTGGCTAGAGAGGCCCCATGGAGGACCCCCCCCCCCAGCTGCCACCTGGGACTTGAAGCCGAGTGGGGCGTTCAGACACCCACAGCCCCAGCTGCTTCCAGAGAGAGGCCGCGCAGAGACCGGAGGCCCCCCTCCACCACCAGCAGGGAGCCGGCCAGTTGAACCCTGTTGACCCACAAAACCATGAGAGATAAAAATCGATTGTTTTAAGTCCCTAAATTTAGAGGGGCCTTGTTTACATAGCCTTAATGATAAGCATGCTTGGAAAGATTCATCCCCGTCCCCGTCCCCGTCCCCAGGCCTATTCATGGGTGACCCGGGGCAGCAAGAACCCCACACTGCAAAGCCCACAGTCCCTCATTGATGACTTGACTCTACCGTCTCTTTGCCCATCGCCCCCACCACCACCCCGTTGCTAGGTGGCGCTGCTCTTGCTGGGATCCGAAGGAAAATTTTACATAAAAATCGATGAATATGGGGCGCCTGGGTGGCTCAGTCGGTTGAGCATCCGACTTTGACTCAGGGCATGATCTCACGGCTCATCATGCTTCCTGCTGACAGCTCAGAGCCTGGAGGCTGCTTCGGATTCTGTGTCTCCCTCTCTCTCTGCCCCTCCCTCACTCCTGCTCTGTCTCCATCTCTCTCTCTCTCTCAAAATTAAACATGGCCATTTGTAGCAAAGTGGATGGACCTTGAGGATGTCATGCTAAGCGAAATAAGTCAGACAGAGAAGGATAGATACCATATGTTTGCATTCATAGGTCTTACAGGAGAGACCTGGCAGGGGACCATAGGGAGAGGAAGGGGGAAAGAGAGCGGGGGAGAGTGAGGGACACAGATCAAGGGAGACTACTGAATACTGAAAACGAACCATGGACTGAAGGGGGAGGGGGAGGGAGGGAGGAGGTGATGGTCATGGTGGGGGGCACTTGTGGGGAGAAGCACTGGGTGTAATATGGAAACCAATTTGACAATAAACTATTATTAAAAAATTAAACATTAAAAAAAAGCTTGTAAAAACAAATAAAAACTAAAATCAACGACTACCTGTGAAGCAGCCCGGATGTCCGCGTCCCTCTGAGGAACTCCAAGGACACCGATGCCTTTTATGTGAAGAGCATTAAACATCCCAGCGAGCACGCCAGCACGTTGGGCCTCATTTCACCCACGAAGGTAGTAGGCAAGCATCATCCCTTTTGTTCTAGAACAGGAAACTACATACGATCACACAAATATGAGTGAGGGAACCAGGGCTGCGAGCCAGGTCCCCTGGCTACCCGGTCACAGGGCTGCTCTGCGCCGCGTCCCTATTATACCCAAACCATCCTGGAGAGCAACTGTGGCCTCGGTCAGGCCCGTTTTCCAGGTTGAAGGAACAGGGACTTGGGGAAGAGAAACTGGCAGCGGATGGTAAGCCCGGCGTGGAGTTGAGGCCCCGCAGCCGCCTTCCTGGGGTCCGGCGGGATCTGCCCATTACTCACCTTGCCGTGCCGTAGTCTCTGCGTCTGTAGAGGAAGCGCCGGTGTGAACCTAGGGGGGGCTTTGTGACCAATGCCGGGCAGAGTGGACGTGACCCTCAGTGATGTCGGAAGCCCCATCACAAAATGCAAGCTCCCTGCCTCGGTCTCCAAGGAGCATTCAGACCTCCCAAGGTGGCCATGCTACCAGCCTGCTTAAGGAGGTCACAGGGATTGACCTTGTGGTGACAGCAAGGTAGATGGTTGCCTGCCCCACCCACCACCCACCCCCTGGCAGCCTCAGCTCCACACCTTCCAGCACCATCCACTACTCAAGCCAGAACTGCCCAGCTGGGACCTTCCTGGATTCCTGACCCAGAGAAACCATGACAGAAGAAAATGGTGGTTGCTGTCTAAGCCACTAAATGTCGGGGTTATTTGTCATACGGCAGAAAGAGAGGAGGTTGGGTGGGGGGAGCTGATGGGTTGGATGGTGTCTCCCTGCTTTTTCCTAAAAACCCCCCTCGGACTATGACCCTATTTGGAATAAGGGCTCGAAGGTATAATGAAGAGAAGGATCTGGAAATGAGACCATCTTGGATTAAGGTGAGCCCTGCGTCCAATGCTGAGTGTCCTTATAAGAGACGGGAAAGAAGACAGAGATGAAGAGAAACAGGTCGCGTGAAGTCAGAGGCAGCGACTCAAGGGACGCGGCCACAAGCCAAGGGATGTGGAGCCCCCAGAAGCAGGAAGAGTCAAGGAAGGATCCTCCCCCTTGAGGCTTCAAGGGAGTGTGGCCCTGCTGACATGGGGATTTGAGACTTCCAGGCTCCTGAGCTGTGAGAGCTCATTCCTGTCATCCGTAGCCATCTGTAGGGTTAGGGCAGCCCTAGGGGACTGACGGGCTATGGACGCCGTTCAGAATGTGCTACTTTCCTACCCCTAACTGTAGTTGACGGCTCCTGAATCAGGTGCAGAGCTGACAACAGAAGTACTCCCGGGGCAGGGGGGAAGGGGGCAAGAAGATCTGGAGTTTTCTGACCAGGACTCCTTGGATGATGCACTGTGCTGTGGGCCGCAGCTCGGGGGCGGCCCAGAGCCAACGGCAGGAGGATGGAGGCCAGAAGCAGAGGAGACGCCTGCCGTCAGACATGCGGTTTCTCCACCCCAGCTCTTTACAGAAACATTCCCCTAAGATGGGGGCGCCAGGGTGGCTCAGTCGGTTAAGCGCCTGACTCTTGGTAGCTCCTTGGTTTCAGCTCAGGTCCTGATCTCACGATTCATGAGTTTGAGCCCTGCATCAGGCTCCGCACTGACAATGGGCAGAGCCTGCTTGGGATTCTTTGTCTCCCTCTCTCTGCTCCTCCCCTGCTCTCTCTCTCTCTCTCAAACTAAATAAATAAACACTAATGGGGCACCTGGGTGGCTCAGTAGGTTAAGAGTCTGATGTCTGCTCAGGTTATGATCTCATGTTTTGTGGGTTTGAGCCCCGTGTCGGGCTCTGTGCTGACAGCTCAGAGCCTGGAGCCTGCTTTGGATTCTGTGTCTCCCTCTCTCTCTTCCCCTCCCCTGCTTGTGCTCTGTCTCTTAAAAAAAAAATGTTAAGAAAATGTATAACTAATGAACAAACTAACTAAATAAACAAGTATTAAAAGGAAAGAAGGAAGGAAGGAAGGAAAGAAGGAAGGAAGGAAGGA
>PISW01010821.1:0-46127 GCA_004023785.1 Mungos mungo
TCAGTCCATTAAACAACTGACTTTTGGTTTCAGCTCAGGTCATGATCTCACGGTTTCGTGAGTTTGAGCCCCTTGTCCGGCTCTGTGCTGACAGCACGGAGCCTGCTTGAGATTCTCTCTCTCCCTCTCTTTCTGCCTCTCCCCTGCTTGCGCTCTCTCTGTCTCCCTCAAAATTAAATAAATAAACTTATAGAAAAAATCCATCATGTGTCCCATGGATGTCAGGGGGCTCGGTCTTGTCACTTTGCTGACTCAGCATTAATTCCAGGGGGTGATGCGGTCTCGGTGCGTCTTAGCGTCACATGCAGCTTGTTCTGTAGTGAGTGTTTCCTGTCAGTTACCTCGTCCAGCCTCCGCTGGCACCTTCAACGCCGGCCCTCTGCTAGTGCCCATTTTATGGATGAGAACACTCAGCTGCAGAGAAGGCAAACACTTTAAATAAAGCCACAGGTTTAATACATGGTGGTCCCAGGATCACAAAATGGCCTCCACCGACCCAAGAACTTCGCTAATTTGGTCGGATCTCTGACATCCTGGGAACAAACCCCTGCCCCGCGAGTCCCTGGCGATGCTTGGGGACACTCTTCGCACTCGATACTGATTCTTGGATTGATTCATCACGAGTGAAACGAGGCTGGAAGTGTGGCATCTGCAGCCCAGCGTGAGAGGGAAATTACCTGGCCCAGCTCCTCCGAGATGATCAAGGTCCCGAGTCTGACCCCGTGAGAGATGGGGGAACAGAAGGATCCAGAACAAAAGCAGCGAGAGATTGGGGGCGGAGGGGAAGAGTGGCAAAAGATGAGTCAGAAATTGGTAACAAAGTAGAGAGAAAGGGCAGAGGCAAGTAGCAGAAGCGAGTGCTGGGCGCTGGGACACGGCGTGGTCTCACCTGAATGTAGAATCTGAAAAAGGCAGGCTCCCAACACTAAGAGTAAAATGGTGGCCAAGGTGGGAGATGGCGGAGATGTTCAAAGACACAAACCTGAGCACCTGGGTGGCTCAGTCCCCGCATCAGGCTCTGAGCCGACAGTGTGGAGCCTGCTTGGAATTCTCTCTCTCTCCCCTCTCTCTCTGCCTCCCTTGCATGCTCTTCCTCTCAAAATAAATAAACTTAAAAAAAACTTTAAGAAGACTGCTAACATTGAGTTTTATGAGTGAGGAATAAATCTAAAATGTGTAACAGCTCACACAGAGATTTATTTCTTTTGCAACAAATGCTGTTGAGAGAAAGCGAGCTCTCTGTTTCTCTGAAACAGTCTTTTCTATAAAAAAAAAATCTAGCTTAAAAAGAAACAATGACACATTCTGGGGACAGGCCAGCTCTTAGAAAGAGCAAATGATATTACTTTTTAACAAATATTTATTGAGTAGGTAGTCAGTTATTCTGAGGGGTTCCAAGGAAAGGAGGCATCCTTAATGGGAAGGCAAAAATACTCCTGCTCTCACAGGGCTCATAATGTAGTAGGGAGGCAGACTAAAAACAGTTGTGATTGTACAATTAGAGGGACTTTAATCTATTTCAGGGCCCATATTACGAGACACTATGACAGGGTGGTCTACTCACTCATAGGTCTCGGAAAGTACTTCTCTGACTCTGCAGTTTAAAGCGATAATTTGCAGAGGCTGCTCTATCTTCATGTCTGGCCGAGGCGACTGCATGAGCAAAGGCCCTGGCTCGGAAGAGATCTTTGCTGGAACTGAAAGAAGACAGGCATCACCGGGGCACAGCGAGTGAAGAGAAGGGGTAACTTGGGGCCACATCACACACGGGCTCTGGACCGGGACGAGGGTTCTGTGTGATGTCCTGTTTGCAAACACAAGCCATTGCAGGTTTTGAACAGGAAGTGATATGCAGATACTTCCGGATGAGCACTGTGGGCCAGTAATGAGCCCAGGGTCAGATAGGCTGACCGGGGCCAGATGCACGGGTGTGGATGTGGAAGCCATGGGACCCGGCGATGGTGGGTGAGAAAGTAGGTCAGGGGGAAGACAAAGATGAGCCCCAGGGTTGGGCTGGATGGAGCTTGGAGGAGGAACAGGTGAGTAACCTCCCCTGGCATGAATTCAAGCTCAAGGAGTTCACCCTCCTTTTTTTTTTTTTTTTTTAAAGAAAGAGAGAGACAGAGGGTGAGCAGGGCAGGGGCAGAGATAGAGGGAAACACAAAATCCAAAGCAGGCTCCAGGCTCTGAGCTGTCAGCACAGAGCCTGATGCGGGGCTCGAACTTGCGAACCATGAGATCATGACCTGAGCTGAAGTCAGATGCTAAACTGCCTAAACCACCTGGGAACCCTGGGAATTCACCCTCCTCAAACAGACCTCAAACCTGGAATGTGCTCCACTGGCGATTTTGAGATAAACATGTTAGACCGAGTGATGGATGTGTGGGAGCTGCTGAGGAGGAGAAGAACTTTGGTTGACGATGTGTTCATGCCTTCTTCATATCCACAGAATGTCCTAGGAGACAAAAATTCAGGAGACTGTCTTCTCAAAGACAGGTTGGGTCATCTGTAAAGCTCTTAGGAAATTTTCTTTGGTTGCAGTATTTTTTCTAAACGAAACACTTCAGCAGGTACTGATACACGTTCCCTGAATATATCCATTCTCGTGACTTCTCAGAATTCAGATTCTGGAAATGGCAGCATGGAAAAGCCCAGAATGTCATCAATTGTTTCTCCAAACAGTGGCTCGCGCCTCTGAACGATTTCTCAGTGAGAAAACTCGCATTGAGACTTGTGCACTCAGCAGATACAATTTACAGAAACAGTGTGGGGTACTCTCCTGTGGGAAAAAGAAATACGAGAGAGACATAAAACAGTTACTGAGATTCCTGGCAAGTGTCCAAACACTGGGTCATGCTGTCCGTCGTCAACAACTACACCGTGAAAGAGTTCAGGTCTTTGCAGAAAAACAGATCTGTGATGAAAGGCCTATTATTTGCTTTAACACCATCTCAATGGATACATTTTGCAGATATATAAAGTTTCTTAAACTGTAAAATACTGATTCTTATTTTAATATGGGAAGTGTTATTATAGTCAAAAACCATAGGAGTTTAAAGCAGAGTCTCATCATTTTGCCTGAGAACAAAGAAATTTAGTCAGCAATTTCTACTCCCGGGTGCAGCTGGGGTCTGCTTGATGTAGACAGAGGAGGCCGGGTTTTGCATATTGGTTATAGAGCCACTGGGGAGTCAGAAGAAGTAGGTTTGGGCAGAGGGGGAATAAGAGAATAAGATATGAGGGGTGTGTGTGTGTGTGTGTGTGTGTGTGTGTGTGTGTGTTTTACAAGTGAGAACTCCCTTCTAGATCATGAGCCGTAGGAGGGCAAGGTCACAATCTTCGTCTCTATGTCTGCACACTGATGTGCTTGGGAAATATTTATTGGATGTAGGATGTGGAAGAGGCCCCAACACATACTTTGCCTGTTTTAATCCTAAAATTGGTCCCACGTGACAGACACCCAGACAAGTGGACTCTTGTGTTGGCTCTCTCCATGGCTCCTCCAAACGCTCTGAAACTTCAGAATGGCCTGGAAGAAACCTCAGTTGGAGGGGTGTTTTGGCCTCCATCAACCGGCAACCCACCAGGGGCTTACGGAGTGGGCAGCAGGTGGAGGGAGGGAGGAAGCATGCTTGCACACTTGCTCTTCAGCCTGTGTAACAAAGCTCATGTTGATTCAAGTCCTTTGTTAGAGTACTCTCCTCCTCGTCCTGCTCATCCCTCTTGTTCTCCTTCTCCTCCTCTTCCTCCTCCTCCTCCTGCTCCTCCTGCTCATCCTTCTTGTTCTCCTTCTCCTCCTCCTTCTTCTTAAATATTAAGATATAATTAACATGTAAAAGTCTTAATATATTTAATGTATACAACTCAATGGGCTTGGGGTTAATATTCTCTGTGAAACCGTCACTACCATTAAGGCCATAAAACACGTCCATCACTCCTAAAGTTTCATCCTGCCACTATTATTATTATTGTCGTCATTAAAACTATTTAGTTAGCTAGTTAGTTTGGAGAGAGAGAGAGAGAGAGAGAGAGAGAGAGAGAGAGAGAGAGAGAGAGAGAGAGAGAGAGAATCTCAACCAGGCTCCACATTTAGCACAGAGCCTGACTCAAGGCTCAATCCCACAGCCCTGAGATCAAGATCAGAGCTGAAATCTAGAGTCAGACACTCAGCCTACTGAGCCACCCAGGTGCTCCTCGAATACTTTCCATAAGATCTATCTTCTTAGCAAATTTTTAGTATAGAACACCTTATTGTTAGCTGTAGGATCCATGCCGTATAGCGGGTCTCCAGAACGTGTTCATCTTGCATAACTGAGACTCTGTACCCCTGACCAGTATCTCCCCACCCCCACCTGCTCCCCAACTCGGAGCCTCTGGCAACTACCTGCTTTTATGAGTTTGACTACTCTAGATTTCACATATTAGTGAGATCTTATGTGTTTGTCTTTCTCTGTCATTTAATATGATGTCCTCTAAGCCTATCTGTGTTGTCACAAATGGCAGGATTTTCTTATTTTTAAGGCTAGATAACATTCCACTGTATGTATACATCAGATTTTCTTCATGCACTCATCCATCAATGGACAGATACTTAGGTTGTTTCCACCTCTTGGCTACTGTGAATAATGCTGTGGTGATCATGGGGGTGCAGATGCTCTTCATGACATCCTGATTGCAGTTCCTTTGGAAATACCAAGACATGGGATTGCCAGGGCTGTGTGATTAGAGCCTTTCTCCTCTTCCTCTGACTTAACAGAGACACAGATAGTGTCTCTGTAGAAATCAGTGGTAACTTTGTACTGAAAGAAATTATACCAAGGGCTAATTTCTGATTCAGAGAGACGAGTGAGTCTCAGAAACACTTGATAAGTAAAAACAGAAGAAGTTTTATACTTTCCCTGAGGAAATTCTTACATCTAGAAAGATAGATGATAGATGATAGATGATAGATGATAGATGACAGAAAGAAAGATAGAATGATAGAGAAGTGACAGATAGCCATGGCGAGTTGGAGTTCCTCTTACAGAGAAAGAGGAATTAAGGTGTTTTGGCCAGATTAAATGCGAGAATAGACTTAACATTAATTGATTTGTAGAACAGTGTAGGAGTGGCAGATTTGAGAGGGAAAATCAAGAGTTATGTTTTGATGGGACTCCTGGGTGGCTCAGTCAGTTGGGCTTCTGACTTTGGATTTCAGCTCAGGTAATGATCCAAGGGTTGCAGGATGGAGCCCCGTGTCAGGGTCTGCACTGAGCATGGAGTCTGCTTAAGATTCTCCCTCTGTCCTGTGCCCACTTGTTTGCATACTGTCTCTTAAAAAAAAGGAGTTATGTTTTGAGACTGTTATGTTTCACATGCCAATCAGACACTCAGAAGATGTTTATGCAGAACTCAGGGAGAGAACATGTATGTTTGGCCAATTCCATCTATGAAAGGAAGTTAAGGCCAAGATGGATGAGACAACCTAGCAGGTTTGTGTAAATAAAGAGTGGAGAGGTTTGAAAGCTGAGTCATCATGCACCCCCAAGTTACTGGTGGGGAAGTGAGTGCAGAGAGATGGAGCAGGGCTGAGAGTGTTGCTTCCCCAAGACCAGGGGAAGGCAGGTGATTCCTGAAAAAGAGGGCCCTGTTGGCGTCGAAGGCTGAGTGCAGTATCCTGGTGAAATGACCATTAGATTTCATGACATGGAATTGACTTGATGAAGGTGGTTTTTGTGTTTTTTGGTGATAACTGTCTAACCTCAGTAATTTCAGAAGATGATGGTGGGACAAATGTGGATTCAGGAATTACGGACCCCTTTGGCTGAGTCTTCAGCCAAAGCTAGAAACAGCTGAGTTCAGGGGAGGGTCTTTTGTTCATGTTTCTAAAGCGGGGACGCTCTTTGTATGATCGTGCAAACAATCCATAGAAAGGTCCATAGATGACGGTCATGAGGACAGGCAGTTAATGGCCAGGGCTTCAAAGAATGAGATTTATTTCATGGGTAGGGAGGTGTGATGGTCTAGAAACAAGGGGCTAGAAACCTCTGCTCCACATCCTTGTCTTCTGGCCCAAGGGATCTAGAAGAATCAGCAGAAGATGATGCAGGGTCCTCCATAGGCAGCCAGGTTTCAGTGGGAGGAGGACAGAGAAGCAATGTTCAGAAAGAGGTTGACGTGTAGAAGACTTTGTGGATGACCTTGAGCTCTAGAAGGCACAGTGGACAGGTCTGGGCTACGTGGAGGCCCGAGGGTCAAGAGATGCACAAAACTCAATGGGGCACATTTGTGGCAGGGCTGTAAAATCAGCGGCTCAAGAATGTAGGGTGGGAATCTTTGGCAGAATGTGGTGCTCAGGCTGTGCGTGCCGGAAGCTGGGAAGAGAAGGCTTCTCCGGAGGCAAGCAGTTTAGTGCATCTCTAGTCCTGTCACCATGGTGGCAACGTGCAGAGCCCTGAGATGTTCCCTGGTGGCTTTGGTGGGGTTGGCTCTCTTGTGCATTCGATGTGAACGGTGCCCTGCACCAATGCAAGCTCTTTCTTCAGGAGCATGAAGGGTTCGTGACTTCTCATGTGACTGATGAGGAAGCTGAGGAACAGATACATCAGGTGACTTCCCAACTTCATGCTACTATCGTTAATCTGATTCCCGGATCTGCACATGCGTACTTTTCATCTTAATGCTGTCTCTTGAATGCCAAGGTTCTTTTGTCCCCTGAGGCTACTGTTAACAGCCACAGCCAAACATTAAAATGCACTTGACGAGAAGGAAGTCAATATATATAAGAGGAAAATTTAAAGACAGGAGCAGTCTTTCCGTTACAGGCCTGCCTCAGTGTCTGGTCGTCTTTGACCAACCATCCTTCTTTGAGAGGGAGAGGCGCTGGAGACTAGAAGCTTCGTGTGCAGGGTTGAAGCTCGTTGAATGGTGGACTTCTTTTTAGGGTTATTGGGCTGGAACCTGGTCACTTTGTTGCAGAGACCTGAACGTCCCAGTATTTGTAGGCCTTTTATCTTCTGGTAGACTGTTTCTCTTGGGAAGATCCTCCGGTCTCCTGCCTGAAGGTACAAATAGGACCCATGAGTGTCCAGACCCAAGCAAGTGAAGTGGCTGGGAAATAGCTCTTTAGTGCTTGGGTTGTTAGTTGAAGCTCATTCTCAGCCCCTTGCTGAAACCCTCCACTGCCTCTGGAGCTCCCGGGCCCAAAGCCTCCCGCTCAGGAATTGTGTTAGGGATTCCAGAGCTCTAAATCCTCTCCATTCACCTTTAATCCAGTCACTGCTGTGGTGACGAACTCCATGCAAGTGTGACCAGGTGTCACTCCCAGATGCCTCAGAGCGGAAACTCAGCGGGCACTTGCTCAGGAGCAGCCTGGAAGTGTTTAAGCTCAGATTATGGGAGATAGAGGTGAGGCAACAGGGCTGTCCCCTCCCCAACCCCCCAGGGTTTGAGAGCCCCGTGACAAACCTTCCCAGAAAGCCCAGCAGCACAGAGCAGCCAGTGCCCCACCGCGCTGGCCAGAATGCCTCCTGCCCATGGCTCTCCCTCCTTGCCCCTCTTTGCCTTTGCTCCTTTGGATCCATTTCCTAAAGAGGCCCTTTCAGGTAGAATGTGCATGAAGAGGTCTGTGTTTATGAAGAAACAGAGGGGCCCTGGAAATCTAAGTTTTCCTTGTAGAAACTTCCATCTCTTCTTTGTAGCCCCCAACCTGAGTCCCAATTGCGGGGCAACCTGCAGCGTTCAATGCCTGAGGCTTTTTCACAGTTCAGTGGTGCGAATCGCCTTGCTTTTTATTGCTTTCGTTCTTGGCAGGAGATTAGGCTTCAGCCTTTTCCACTCTGATATATTATTTACCACCTATGCCTCTGCTCTGCCTCTCCTAGAATTTTGTCGATGTGTCGCATCTGACATCATCTCTTCAGTGGTCCTCTTTGTCCTTGTAGGTGCATCGGGTAATATCATGCATTTGCTTTCTTCGTAATGGGGCTTTGACTGGGAGATAAGACACGCATGTCTGGTGCCACACTCACCCGGGAGCTCAGCATTGTCCTAAAGCATGATGAGCATGGGACCCGATCCACCTCTGAGTCCCTGGGAATTAATGAGAGATTTGGGGCAAGACAACAGAATGCCTCCGAGGCGTGGTGTCCTCGTGGGTAAAATGAGTTATGAGAGTTCATCTCTAAGAGCCCCCACCAGCACCAAAGTGCCCTTGGCTAGCTGAGCTCCACGCTTGGACCTCAGAGAAACTCACAGAAGTCACTTGTGCTCAGGACCTTAAGGCAGAATTGCGTTCGTCTTCCAGCTTGGGGCGACCACGTTCTGTACCTGCCCCCCTGAAAAGTTTCATCTTCTTGGGGCCCAGAAGACAGCTTGTATGAACTCCACAGAAGGTCTCGGAGACCGTGTGTTTCTCTCTCCAGAAGTCATGGGACATTTTCTCCCCTTTGGCCCCTTCAGGAAGCTTGATAGAACATTGGGCTTCAGTTATATGGATACTATTGGGCTTTGGGTTCACATTTTCTTCCCTTTTCTAAGATTAGCTGCACTTCAGAAATGAATTGGTTTTGGATAGAGGGGCCAAAAAGAGGGACTCTAAACCCATGGCATATAAATATATGTATATATATATATATATATATATATATATATATATATATATATACACCTACATGCACAGGTGCACACCCGATGAAGTTTCGGTGTGTTGGGGGGGGGGGGTTCGGAGCCGATGGCCAAGAAAGTTCTTGAAGAAGAAGACGTCTTTGAAGACATGCGGAAAGGTGATCATTAAAGCACAGGGACAGGACCTGTGGTCCGAAAGAGCTGCACTGGGGTTGTGAAGGGGTTGTGAAGAGTGACTGGCTATTTACTAGGGAGCTGGGGAGGTAAAGTCAAGAGGGAGGCTTCCGGAAGGACTTTGATGGCTAAAGAGGACTCCTAAGGCCCCTGGTTGTTTTCCCTCTCATGAGGCATAAAGATTAGGACTGTAGGGGGTTCCTGGAGAAATGTTCCATTTTGTATTTGCCTCAAGTATTTGTCGATGGGCTGCAGGTCATAAAGACATTTAATTTTACCTCCCATTCCCTTCTTGCCTTTGTTCCCTATATCACTACAGAAGGGAGAACTTGGGGCTCCAGGAAAGTGAGCCTACATGTTTCCGGAGGGAGAGTAGGCTATTGATAAGGTTGCCTTTTTCTTGTAATTTACTAAGATATTTGCAAACTGATGGAGACCCATGTCCTGTGGACTGTGATCTCCATCAGCTAACCATTTGTTTTCCTTTCTTTCCTCTGTTCTTGTGCAGCCAGGACTGTCCAAGGAATGTCACATACCCACCTGGGGGAGGGGGAGGGTGCACTAGCTTGTACTTTGCCCTCAGCCCGCCTTACGTTCCTTGTCACATGACATGCAAATATTCCAGTAACCTTAAAGTCCTGCATCCCGTGCGTCGGTGAGGCCCACCAATACTGGGGTGTCGCTTCCAACTTGTCAAAATCCATTCCTTCTGAATCCCTTTCCCCCTTTCCTTTCCCTACAAATGATTTGACAGCCTCTGTGTGTCAGGCTCTGGAAACCATTTCTGAATTCTTTTCAAGAACATGAGCTGTCACAGGAAGGGACGTATTTGGCTGCGTCGGGCCTGAAATAGCTCCCTGTCTACACCCCAAGCCTGAGTTTCTCCTGTTCAACCTTCAGACTCAGCTCAGATATCACTCCCTCCGCAGATTCCCTTCATTGTCCTAAACAAGGTGAGCCACTCCCCCCGTGTTTGCTCCCAGATTACCTGATAATTCTACTGCAATAAATCCATGTTTCCATCAGAATGAATATCACCTTGAAGTGTAATTATATACAAGAAACAAGATATTAACATGAAATTCTTGTTAGTTTTGGCTGAGGCCTCAAAGGCTGGGAACACAAAAAGCATCACTTCATTTTATTTTTTATTTAAATAAGTTTTTTAGCGTTTATTTATTTTTGGAACAGAGAGAGACAGAGCACGAGTGGGGGAGGGGCAGAGAGAGGGAGACACAGAATCTGAAGCAGCTCCAGGCTCTGAGCCGTCCGCACAGAGTCTGATGTTGGGCTCAAACTCACGAACTGTGAGATCATGACCTGAGTGAGGTTGGACGTTTAACCGACTGAGCCCCAGGTGCCCCGCATCCGTGCATTTTAAAGAGAGGAGCTTGATCGCCTAGCAGTTGCTGAAGGAATGAACTAAATTAAAATGGTTAATCAGTGTTCCGTGGTTGTGGGGCTCCAGCCGGAGGAGGTGAGGGGGAGGAGGTGAGGAAGGACACTCCTGGGGGCGGGGAGTTTTCGGTCACGGGGCACTTCCCCTCCCCTCTGCCCTTGGACCACCTCCATGCTGATGGAGAATGGGTTTCCTTATTCTAGAAAACTGCAAGGAGGCTTCACAAGTCACCGAAACGTGCCCAGGGCCTGGGTCAGGCGCTCCCCCAATAGTCTGAAGGCAGGACGGTGTGGCTGGGCCCCCATGACTTCACAGTTTCTGAACAGTCCCCGTATGGGAGATGCCTTGTTAAGGTTGTCTTAACAAGGGTCTGTTCCAAGGGGACCACTCGGAGGGGAGCAGGGTCCCCAGAGAGAGGCAGTCTGCAGGAGCTCAGAGGCGGGGCGGGTGATGGGAGAGGCGTCGCCCAATTGAAAATAGGGTGCAATTGGAGCTGCTGCTGCAGAATCTTGGAGAAGGCGCCACACACACACACACACACACACACACGGAGAGAAAGACCAATTATTTTGTGTTTTATGCACCCCGGGAGTGTCAGTGCCAAATCCTCCCTACTTCTCTGAGAACGTAAAATGTGCGGAAGCCCCTGACACTCCTCCCCCTGCACGCAGTATGGGAAGGGTCAGAAATGGGAGCTTGGGGCTGAAATGGTGTGAAGGAGACACAGGACCCAACCGTGCTTTCCTCCCGTCTCATTTCGCCTAGTGACATGGCAGCGCCGCTGTTTCAGAGCCTGCACCGGATTGATCGCCCTCCTCCCTCCCCTCCCCCAGCCAGCCCCACCCCCCGAACTCAGGGGGCTGCTGTTGTGGACAATTCCCAGCGCGGTGCACAGGTTCCTCACCGGTGGCGAGCACTGGGGCGTCTAGGGCTGGGACACGGGGCACAGTGGGCCCGTAGCACCCGGGGCCACAGAGTCGGGAAAGAGGGCCGGACACAGGCTCCGAATGGCACGACCAGCTCTGTTTGGTTCAGACAGCGGTTGGTAGCAGTATGTCCACAGGAAAGCTGCAGAGCTTTGGTCCCCATCAAAGGGGGATCTGGGAAGGTGGTCTTCAGTTAGCCTGTCTGCTGGGGCCCTCCTGCCACATAGATAGTCGCTGTTCACTCAGAAGCATCGTCGGGGCCTCAGGAAAAGTCCCGTGCTGGAACACGTTAAGAACATGACACTGTTCTTTGTTCATGCATGTAGCAGCTTTGCAGTAACAAAACGCGGTGTGGCTGCCATGATTCTAGACGGTGACGTTCAAAGCCTAGTGGCCACAGGCATAGCGTGAAGAGCTCACTAAAGTGTACAGATTCTTGGGGCTCACACTCAGTGTAATGGGACACTCTGGGGGGAGCCCTGGGAAGAGGCAGCTTGACAAGTTTCCCAGGGGATATGACACACGGTCCCCGGACCACTAGGGGCCAGTGACCAAACTCCGACCAATTTCCATTTTACGGAAGCTTCGTCTGTTCTGCGTTTCTCCCTCCAAGTCTTATGTAACTAAGGCTGAGCCTGTGGGAGCAGTTCCAGAGGGGCTGGGGGACCGAGGTTGCAATTAGGTTTTCCCGCAGGGGCGTGACAACGGATTATTTGGGCTTGCAGACGCGCAGGTGGGGACCGCTTCCAACAGCGGGCAGGGTGGTTTATGAGTCACTCTCCCCGCTGACTAACTGTTTGCCCACACGGAAGATTTGGTCCATCGCTCGGTAATGATGCTACGGAATGGTGCTCCCTCCTTTGCAGCTGCCTACGGGGTAATTTATAGGACACAGAGGATCAGGAAAGTAGTTAGGTTTTGTTTTTTTTTTTTGGTATTGCTGCGTGGTTCAGATGTGTTTCCTAGTCCTTCCTGATTTCTGGAAAGTACACTGCCCCGCCACATTCACACGCAGAAGCCAGAGGAGGTTTGCAGTTCTGCAAAACAACTTATTTCAAAGCCTTTTTTTTTTTTCCTGTGCAGACAGCGGTGATTAAAAATAGAAACCATTAGCCCCAGAGGGAGTTGTGAGTAGATACTCTGGGTGCTGAACAGCTTAGGTAGTTTAGAAAAAAACCCATTCTCAGGGTGGCTGGGTGGCTCAGTCAGTTAAGCGTGGACTTCAGCTCAGGTCATGATCTCATGGTTCGTGAGCTCAAGCCTCGCGTCTGGCTCTGCGCTGACAGCTCAGAGCCTGGAGCCTGCTTTGGATTCTGTGTCTCCCTCTCTCTCTCTGCCCCTCTCTGTCTCTGTCTCTCTCTCAGAAATAAATAAAATTAAAGTTTTTTGAAAGGAGAAAAAGCACTCTCTTCATTCTTGGGAAAGGAGGCAGTTTTCAAAAGGTGGAACTTGGGAGAAAAAACCGGTGGTGATTATGTTTCTTAGAGGTACAAATTATTCCTAGGGCGCTTATTGAAAGAATGACCCAGATGCCTCATTTACAGGCAAAGATGCTGAGGTTTCTTTTGTGTTCTTTTAAGCAATGGATAGTCGCTAGATGACCTGTAATGCGGTTGTAGGTGAAACACTCTCGTTATCCAAAGTCTCAAGAACAGAACGAAGCAGGCCATGAGCCTGCTGTGAAATTGGAATGATGCATTTAGTTTCCTGGGCATTGTGGTTCGGCGGCCCCATTCATTCATCCATTCATTCATTCATTCAGTGTATATTTACAAGGAGCTCTAGGCCAGATGTTGGTCTAACTCCTGGCGACACATCACTGAATAAAACGGCCCAAATGTCTACACCTGCTTGGCTTACATTCTGATGGGATTTCAGTCTGACTCCGGGGCCCTTACCAAACTAGTTTAGCTGTGGCTTTGGAAAAGCTGATAAAACTCTCTGAATCTGAATTTCTCCATCTGGCAGATTAGTTTATTGCGTTATTAGTGCTTCTTCCATGTTCCTGGTCATAAGAGTGACTAGGAATGCTTGATAGGTTCCACCCATAAAGATCGGGTTCAGGGCGTCCGGGTCAGCCTGGTCTGTTGGGAATGTAACACAAGTCACACATGTACTTCCAAATTTTCTAGCAACCGTATTTTTAAAAAGTATAAATAGGGGCAGCTGGGTGGCTCAGTCGGTTGAGCGTCTGACTTCGGCTCAGGTCATGATCTCATGGTTCATGGGTTCCAGCCCCACATCAGGTTCTGTGCTGATAACTCAGAGCCTGAAGCCTGCTTCTGATTCTGTGTCTCCCTCTCTTTCTGCCCCTCCCTTGCTCACACTCTGTTTCTCTCTGTCTCAAAAATAAACATTTAAAAAAGTGTAAATAAATAAGTGAAATTAATTCTAATATCTTTTATTTCAACCCATATATTTAAAGTTATCATTTCAGCATGCCATCAATATAAAAATAGTAATGAGACATTTTACATTCTTTCTTTGTACTACGTGTTTAAAACCTAGCATGTATTTTACACAGACAACACAACTCAATGGGGAGTAGCCACAGTTCAAGTGCTTAACAGCGCCTGTGGCCAGTGGCCACCATATTGGACAGCACAGGTGCACACAGAACGTTGACATCTGTAATCTAACAAGTGGTCCGGGTGATTCTCACGAATAAGCACGTGTGGCAAATACTGGATGACCTCTCAGGAAGCTCCTCGTTCTAATATTCCATCAGAGTATCATGGGGGGGGGGCCCGTCAATGTGTCTACCATTCAATTGGCAATTAACACGTATTCCTATTTTCAGAACATCCATTTCACATCCCATTCACTCTTCCTGTTTGCTCTCCCTCCCATCTTCTGTTTCCAGGCTGACAGTTGGGGCTTCTTAAGAAAGACAGAATGGTGCTGAAGATGATCTGAAGAAGAACATTTTAAATGATCAAGAGGAGAAGGAAGCTGTCTTATGAGGATAAACTAAAAAGAACAAAGCTCTTCAAGCTGGAAGAGGAAGAAGGGCTGAAGAGCAGACTGTCAACGTCTGTAAAGTCATGAAGTAGATGGAAAGCCTGAACATGAATGTTCTAAACTCTAAACATAGTAGAGAAAGAGCAGCTACTGGATGGCTGGAAATAGTTAGCTTTCCGACAAAGAATGAGAAAAAAATACTTCTTTAGGCAGAAGATACAGAGGTCAGGGAAGTCATTCCCTGTGGTAGAGCAACAAACAAAACGCAAACCGATTCAAGCAATGGTTTGAGCCAGTTTGAGACATTCCATGTCTCTGTAATAAGTAGTTAGAAAGAACTACTGGGTGTTAGAAAGAACACCTTCCACCTGTCCATCCATTCACCTGCCCACCCATATATCTGGTCATTAAACTTTGTGAGGACCTGCTCCATGAAGGAGGTTTTGTGAGAGGTTTTAAAATACAGAACTTCATTTAACACATACAACAATCATGCAAAGATACGGTTGTTTTACAGGTGAAGCCTAGGCTCAGAGAGGTGAAGTGCCTTGCCCAAATTCATTTGGCCGCCAAATCATGTTAATGCCTGTTTTATTTATTCATTTTGATTTTTTAATGTTTGTTTATTTTTGAGAGAGAGACAGAGACAGAGACAGAGTGCAAGTGGGGGAGGAGCAGAGAGAGAGGGAGACACAGAATCTGAAGCAGGCTCCAGGCTCTGAGCTGCTGGTGCAGAGCCCAATGTGGGGCTTGAACCCATGAACCGTGAGGTCATGACTTGAGCCAAGATCAAGACTCAGACACTTAACTGATTGAGCCATCAGTTTAGGTGCCCCTAAAACTCCAAGCGTTTTCACTAAGGCCAGTGGTCTTTACAAGGAACCAGACGTGGGGCCAGAGGTCTACAAGGCTATCTCAGAGCATTCTTAGGTGCAAATGGAGAAGATCCTCCTCTCTCAGAAGATCAGTCACCAAGGCTGCATTCAGCACCTCATGAGGCCAAGGCCAGCATTCCCAGCATTCCCAGTGCCCTTCCACGTACAGGGCTGTGGAAGTTCCCGGGCAGCGTTTCCTGGAGCGGCTGCGTTGCTAACAGGCGGTTGCCGTTGTGCCCAATCAGTTTGGTTTGCTGCGCTTTCTTGGGGCAGTTCAGTGTTACAACCTTTAGGAGATGCTAATGACAACCGTGTGTTAGAATCCCGATAGCGTGCAATATCACAACTAGAGGAAACCATTAAGGTCATCTTTTCCAACTTCATCGTTCACAACGATGGCCCAACTGCTCTGCGTTAGTGAGCCTGGCCCAGAGCTGGGATTAGAGTCAACAGCCCGACTCCCTGCCCAAAGCTCTTTTCAGACGGGTGGGCTTTGCACATGATGACCTTTGCTAATGCAAAGCAACTGAGGATTTGCATTTCCCAGTTCTTGACATTTGATGGAGATGCCTGAAATGTGTCACATTGGACTGAAAAATCATTAGGACTAATAACATGCAAAAATGATTTACAGCTTGTAATTGAAGATTTAATGTTGGCAAAAATTATTCTGGGTGACTTCAGGGGAGAAGCGTATATTTCCTGCTTGTGCTCTGCTATGTCCTCCTCATCTGCAGACCTTGGCACCTGCTGTCTCCATCTGGGGTGCCCTCCTCACTTGTCTGTCTTTGTTGGGGCCACATCCTGAGACAGCTGATGTGTATTAGAATGGAACAATGTATGCTGCAGGAGCAAACAGGTCCCAGCTTCTCAACCCCGAGATGTGTAAGGACCCCAGTTCTGACTCATGACACTGTCTGATGTGGGCCGAGCAGATCTCCTTTCTGGGCCCTTCTACAGGGTCTCCTGTGGCGGTGTCACCACAGCTCCCTTGCAAGACTCTCCCTGCATTGCTCTCCTCTGGCCTCTCTCAATGACATGGGCTCCCTTAATGGTGGTGACACTGGGATCTAAGCTGTTTTCATACCACAGCCATGAGTCCTTTCCTTTTAGCTGTGTGGCAAAGTGGGGGGGGGCGGGGAGGAAGAGAGCTGCTTAGTGTCTTTTACTGTATGATCCTACCACATTCCCTGCACTGCTTTAGCCTTTGCCTCCCCGTCCTCATTCTCCTTGATCGTGCATTCTTCATCACAGGCAATCAGTACAGGCTGGATAGGTAGCTGCCATGCTTAATTGCAGGCAAAGGGTGAAGGTTACTCTGATCATACATGTGGGCAGGAAAGAGAGGCACGGCTTCCCAGGCACTTGAGTGAGAAGGACCATGGGGGGCATTCACTGTAAGTGCATGAATGTTCGGTCAACGGTGCTGTTCTCATCACATGAGCTAATCGAGTCTTTGGCTGTACTGTGGTTCCAGTACATAGGAGGTGACTCTCCCCTGCCCCCCCCGCCTTTGAGTGGTGTGTTCAACTTGGGAATTATGAGTGGAGAAGTTCAAATAAATGATTCAGTGGAGGAAATGGAATCTTCAGAAGAACCATGGAAAACAGGACACTTGTTTTCAAATATTTGTAAGTCTATATTATAGGCTCTTGGGCTGGCAAAAGTTCTTTTGCTTGACCCCAAGGAGCAAAGCTTAATTTATAGAGAAGTGTATTTGGATTCTGTATACAGAAAGAAATTTTCAGTTAATAGGAAGGCTCCAAGAAGGAAGGGGCTGTGAGTTACTTCCCGAAGTGTATGGGCAGAAGTTGGGGATGTGGTTGAGAAAGTTCTAGCCTCAATACAGTGCAGGAAAAGATGATACAATTTGGGCTGCACCCAGAGATTCTATTATTCCATCTTGTCTTTGAGTCTTAAAAGAGCCAAGTGCATTGGCTTTCATGTCTACGTTGGATCAGGAGGCACACAGTGTGGCCTTTTTAGGCCTCGGATGTCTGTGAGGAATAGTAAAGAGGTACACACATCCGTACATGGCATACATCATGGAGGAGGGGCCGTGAGCTGTCCTCCAGACTGAGAGGGCACCTGGAGACCGAAAAATGATGTGAACCGCACCACACCGTCCACAACGTTTTACTCACTTGGGTTTTAAACAATCAGGTGCTAAGCAGCCATTCTCTGCTGCTATTCTCCACCCAGTCCAGACCTACCGAATCCGCAGCTTTTATAGAATCAGGGTATTGTGGTGAGGTGAAGGGTAAGTTACGAAGTCAGATACTCAACTAACTGAGTCAGCCAGGCACCCCTCTTTCTTTTTTAAAAATTATTATACTTTCTATTTTTAAAAAACTTTTAAACAACTTTAATTTGGGTATGATTGACATGAAAAGTTGTACATATTTATCGTATACAACTCCGTGAGTTCAGATAGAAGCATGCACCTGTGAAACCATATGGGCACACGTAGGTATAGGTACAGGCATATCCACTCCCTCCCAAAGTTTCCTCCCCCCTCTTTACTGCTCTTATTATTTCAGTACGTGGTGAGGACCCTTCACATAAGATCTACCTTCTTAGCAAACTTGAAGTATAGAACGCAGTATTGTTCTCTATAGGCTCCGTGCCGTATTGTAGAGCTCCAAAACTTATTCATCTTGCATAACTGAAACCTTGTACCCTTTGACCAACATCTCCCCATCCCCACCAGCCCCTGGAAGCCACCATTACACTCTCTGCTTTTATGAGTTTGACTATCTACAGATAAATGAAATTGTACCGTTTTGGTCTTTCTGAGTCTGGCTTATTTCACTTATCATAAAGTCCTCCAGATCCATCTATATTGTTACAAGCGGCAGGATCTCTGTTGTATGTACCACCACATTTTCTTTATCCATCCATCTGTTGATGGGCATTGAGGTTGTCTCCAAATCTGGGCCACACCTTGTGAATAATGCTGCAGAGAAGGTACAAGTATCTCTCTGATAGCCTGGTTTCCGTTCCTTTGGATAAGTACCCGGAAAGGGGATTGCTGGACTCTGTTGTAATTCTATTTCTAATTTTTTGAAGAACCTCAATACTGTTTTGCTTGTGAGCACCAGTTTACATTCCCACCAACAGTGGACCAGTTTCCTTTTTTCCTTACATCCTTTCCAATACTTGCTATCTTTTGTTTCTTTAAATAATAGCCATCCTAACAGGCAGGAGGTGATATTGTGGCTTTGATCTGCATTTCCCTGAAAATTACTGATCTTGAACACCTTTCCACATTTATGATGGCCATTTGTATGTCTCCCTTGGAGATTGCCTTTTCGTGTTATTGGTTGTTCCCTTTGCTGTACACAATGTTGTTAGCTTGTTGTAGTGCTGTTTGTTTACTTGTTGCTTGTGCTTTGGTATCAAATGCAAAAACGTATTACCAAGACCAATGTCAATAAGATTTCCCCTATGTTTTCTTCTAGGAGTTTTATGGTTTCAGGTCTTAAATTTAAGTCTTTGATCCGTTTTGAGTTAATTTTTGTTCGTGGTGTAAGAAAGTGGTCCAGTTTCATTCTTTTGCATGTGGATGTCCAGTTTTCTCAGCACTATTCATTAAAGAGACAATCTATTCCCCATTGTGTATTCTTAGTTCTCTTGTTCAAAATTAGCTGATCGTGTATATGTAGGTTTATTTGAAGGCTCTTAGTTCTTTTCCACTGGTCTATGTGTCTGTTTTTATGCTAGTACCAAATTGTTTTCATTACTGTAGCATTGTAATATAATTTCTAACCAGAAAGAGTGATGTTCCCAGCTTTGTTCCTCATGCTCAAAAATGCCTTGGGTATTGGGGATTTTTCTTCCCTTATGAATCTTAAGGGTTTTTTTTTCTTACTTAGTAAAAAAATGCTGTTGGAATTTTGATCAGGATTGCACTGAATCTGTAGATCACTTTGGGTGGTATAGACATTTCACAATATTAATTTCTTCAATACCTGCCCATTGATTTGCCTCTTCTTCAGTTTCTTTCATCAGTGTCTTACAGTTTCCAGTGCACAAATCTTTCACTTCCTTGGTTAAATTTATTCCTTAGGCATTTTTTTCTTTTTAATGCTATTAGAAATAGGATTGTTTTCTTAATTTCTTTTTTGGATAGTTCCTTTTCAGCATATAGAATTTTATGGGTTGATTTTCTATCCTGTAATTTTACTGAATTTGTTAATCCTAACAGTTTTTATGGTGGTGTCTCTGGGTTTTTTATGTATAAGACCATGCCATCTACAAGAGGGACAACTTACATCTTCTTTTCTGATTTGGATGCTTTTATTTCTTTTTCATGCATATTCACTCTCCCTAGGACTTCCAGCGCTGTGTTGAGTAGACACGGTACGAGCGAACATCCTACACTTTCCATGCTAAGAAACCCCGATAGCACCAAACATATGCACGGAAGCACAGCAAACACCCACAGATGCTCGTCAACTCACTGATAGCCCAAGATGTGAACAAGACGCAGTGCCTCCCTCAAACTCACACAACTCACTCCATCACGATTCCCTGAGCGTGTCCTGCGATAGGTACCGTGCAAGCAGGGGCACAACGGGACGGAGCAGCTCGGGCTCACAGGGTGTTTATGGACAATGGCGGAGAAGCAGCTCATGGAATGGTACATGCTGTGGGCTTGGGAAAGGAAACTAGGGCAATGGAGGCGGGGATATGTTCAGTAAAGGCAGTGAGTTAAATGAAGCGAAGGAAGAAGCCCTGTGAGGATACATGGAGGCCGCGACCCGGGCAGAGGATGGCGCGGGGAGAAGACTTTAGAGACACGTGACACAGACAGTTCATTCCAGGCCGAGTGGATGTTGGTGAGAGTGATCTTTCCGGGGATAATGATCTCAGAGCCAGAGTAACAGCAAAGGGTTTGAATCTGGAGGGGCGTAGGAAGTGATGGTGGAGAGACAGGGTTTCACGGCTCATGTCGCCCTGGTCATAGATGTAGTTCTGATGGAAAGTGGGTGCAAATGTGTGAGCCATGGAGTCACTCGGCTTGTGGGGCATGGATTATGTGGGGACAGAACCAAGGGAGTGAGTGTAAGGGCCGGGAGAGCAGTAGGGAGGCAGGAAAGTAGGAGAGCATGCAGCCGAGGCTGGGTGTAGCAGGGAGGGCACGATCCTGGATTCAGGATATACTTTGAACATAAGGCCAGGAGAACTTTCCCCGGATTGGGTGTGGGCATGAGAGGAGACAGGTTCGGAGATCATCCCACATTTATTTGTGCTGAGTGATGGAGCTACCTCCTCATTCTTTGAAAAAAATGCTTATTTATTTATTTTGAGAGAAAGAGAAAGAAGCAGAGAAAGGGAGAGAGAATCCCACACTGTCAGCACAGAGCCTGATGTGGGGCTCAAACTCACAAACTGTGAGATCATGACCCGATCTGAAATCAAGAGTCAAACGCTTAATTGAATGAACCACCCAGGCACCCTGACCTCCTCAATTCTGAGCAGACCTGGATTCTAAAGATTTCTCTAGGCATAGAATTTGGCCACTGCTGAATAACTGAAGTGGAATGATTTTTTTTAATGTTCATTTATTTTGTGGAAAAGAGAGAGCACGCTTGAAGGGGAAGGGCAGAGAGAGAGGGAGAGAGAGAATTCCAAGCAGGCTCTGCACTGTCAGCACAGAGCCCACTGTGGGGCTTGATCCCATGAACCCTGAGCTCATGACCTGTGCTGCAATCAAAGTCAGAAATTTAACCCACTGAGCCACCCAGGCACCGAGTGAAGTGGAGGGAATCTTACTTAACGTTACTCCCTTGCCATGGCTGTACCCAGGACCATAAATACTCTTAGCTCCTAATGACCTTCATGACGTGTTCTGTGCCGATCACACTCATCAGCTCTGGCGGGTGGTTGACTTGGGAGAAATGCGACTCTAAGGCAGGTTGGTTCGCACTCATGGGCCGTCAGTAGAGACAAGGGTGAAGCAGGGCAGGGCAGGGCAGGGCTGGGATTCATTCTGTGTGGAGGAGGCACACAGGCCTGCTGTTCTCATCTAAGAAAAGCATGACCCTCTATTGCATAACTCACTCACTCAGCAATATTTGTGCAGTGTGGTCACGTGAGCCAGGTTGTGTTCTAGGTGCTCCCTCAGCTTCATAACAAGGGCTGGTGTAAGATCTGGCCGGGGACTCCATAATGAGAATCTTAGCAAACTACAAGGGTAAGGCAGACAACAGTAATTTGCCTCAATGGTGGATAAAAGGAGAAATTCCGTGAAAATGGTCATTATGATCTGGAAACCCATATAGAGCAATCCCAGAGAATGAATTTCACCAACAGGTCCTAATTTCTAACAATCTACAGAGGAAAGGAAGGTATGACCTCAAGCCTTAGAGGATAGGTTATGGCCAAGAGATAAAGGAAAGTCTCAGTCCCTAGAAGGCAAGTCAGAAACTGGGCTCACAGAAACTGGTGCTCTCTGTAGCCTGCTCTCTAGGGAAATGGCAGAAGACTTGAGAGGGTACGTTCTCATAACGGAGAAGTTGCCCAGCTGACTTACATCCCTATCCTGCCGTCCAGGACTCCGTGTGATTTCCCTCTCCAAGGACAAGATTGGACTCAGAGTCTGAATCTGGTGGTTAGATGCTTAGCTGCAAAGATTAATCACTTGCTGGGGCAGGGTGCCAAGTCCGGCCACAGAGAAAGTTCACTGTCATTAAAGGGCGCTGCTGGGAATTAATGGGAACAGGGCACTGCCATAAAGAATGTCGTTTATAAGGGTAGGGCTTTCCCCCTCACTTAAGAGTCACTGTCCTGGAAAACCCAGGTACATGTTAGTGTTGCCTTTGCGATGGGCATTGAGTGGTGACTGTGGGAAGGTACACACGCCAGAGTCAGTGGTGTGATCAGACAGGGCCGGGCATTTATGGCAACAGTCATGGTAAGAAGGCAATATGGGGAGATGTGACAGGAGAAAGGACCAGGGGACACATTCCCTGCTTGGTACAAGATCCGGGAGAAGTGGACTTGGCTGAGTGTTCTGGAAATTCTGGTGAACAGAGAAGCCTGACTGCTCCGGTTGTAGTGGTGAGTCGGCCTGGTGACTGTGTGTTCAATGGGTCCTAGGTTCCCGGGTGAGCGCCCCAAGGACAGCCAGACAGACAGAAGCCCCATCACGTCTAAGACCCAGGCTTGGGGGTCACGCAGGGTATCTTCTGACACGTGGTCCTCATTAAAATGCCTCGTCTTCAAAGAGAACGCAACAGGGGCCTTCCTTTTTATGGGAGGAATGTTAACGATGTGCAGACCCGTTTTAGAAGCACCATCGTCCAGGCTCTCCCACAGGTTATTTAGGCTCCTCCCGCCCTCTCGTCTCCTCCCAAGATGTCCCAAATCTCATCTGTTGTGGGATTCGACTCACAGTCTCTCCACCTGAGTGTGTCCAGGTACAGATGAGCTCCTTGGGTCGGCTCACCAAGTCCAGGCCCTCTGTTCCCGCCTTCTGGAGACTGAAGGAAAGACACGAGTCAGCGGCCCTTCCCCCGCCACAAGTGCGTTGATAACAGGCACCATTATCTCTTTGTATATCCCATGATGCTTAGTGCAATGAATGTTAAGGGCCGTGAAGACATCCTCTTGTCGTTTTTCTAATGCTTCAGGACGAAACCCTACATCCTTCCCTTCTCCTCCCAAGCAATAGAATTCCTTACCATTATCATCTTTCTGCCACCGAGGCTCAGGGACTGCAGCCGTGATCAGTGGTGGGACCAAAGAGAGGAAGCAAACGGTGGGGCTCTCTGCACATTACAGCGACAGAGGACCCGGCCAGGGAGGGGGCTGTCTAGGGTACTGGGAGAGCGCTAAGCCCTCTTACCTTCCCTAGGACTGTAGCAACTGAGCATTGCTCTGGGGACCTGTCCAGCCAAGCCTTCGCTGCCTTTGGGATTTCAAGCCAACTACAGAATCAAAGAGGCAGGCTTCACATTGCAAGTCCCCAGACCCTCTGTGGGCCACTTTAGCAGTCAAATCAGTCTGCCCATGGCCATGAACTGAGAGACAGCAGAGCACAGGTGCTGTGTTAATCAGAACCTCAGTGTGCTTCGTTACAGGCCCAGTGATGGCCGGGAATCAAGGGGGATCTCCTCCCTGCCAGACTCTGTCCCTGTGCCCCTCCTCATCTAATGTTGCCATGTGCCCGTTTACACAAGGTCTCATGAGAAATACTTGTTTAAAAAAATTTTTTTAACATTTATTCATTTTTTGAGAGACAGAGAGTGTGAGTGTGAGCAGAGGAGTGGCAGAGAGAGGAAGAGACACACACATAGAATCTGAAGCAGGCTCCAGGCTCCAAGCTGTCAGCACAGAGCTCAACGTGGGGCTTGAACCCACAAACCATAAGATCATGACTTGAGCCAAAGTTGACCACTTAACCACTGAACCACCCAGGTGCCCCATCACGGGAAATATTTCTAAAAAACAAAAGGTACTAATAGTATAAGTTCATTTAATCTTTACAACGAGACCTTATCTGAAGAGAAGACACTGCAACCAAGCAAGGCCCATGGCAGGCTAACAGTCTAGAGCCAATGAAAGTTAGAGTGGGGTTCCAACAGTTGATTCCAGAATGTGTTCCACCTTGCTGTGGAAGTCAGTGTGTTTTGAGCATGGACGCTAAATGACCAGCAATAATTATACAAACAGGTTTCTAATATAGGACTAATTATAAACATATCCTACCTGTAGCTCAGGAATTCCATGTAGACCAATAAAAACGCACTGAATGTGTACATCTGTTTAGAGGTTACAATGGTTGGCTACCACGTATTGGGTGCCTTTCGGAGCCAGGCACTATACTAAGAATCTTACGTAGTTTATCAAAATTCTTCATATCTTTGCAGTGTAGCTATTACAAAAATGGGAATTAAAACATTGAGGATTCAAATGGGTTGCCTAAATTTGCATAGCTGGCATATGACTGGATCGGGTCCACACACCTCCCAGCTTTCCGTGTAGAATTCCCAACACTCATTTGACTTGGTTGTTTCTTTTCAGCCCTCTGTGTGATATTCCCTCCACCCCCACCATTTCCATGAAGTCATCGATCTGCTAAAAATAATTTCTGCAGCTGATGGGTTTTTGGTATAGAAAGTTACCTCTATATCCTCCCTAGAAGGAAGCCGACATAGGGGAGGCCCCGGAAATCCCACAGGCTCCAGGACTGAGGCTGTGCTCGCTCTGACTTCTGCCTCGTCTTATTTTTAACAAAGTCAAAAGCATCTATGGATGGGGAAAGGGAGGGGGCTCTCTCTCTCGATGGTATCTTGGGCACCCAAGGCTGTCTGCTAATCATTCCTGTTTCTTTTGCTTCAATTTCTTCCTAAATTGGAGGTGGAGAGACATTGTTCACCAAGCTAAATCTTGTGGGTCACATCACTTAGACCTGGCTACACCCAGATGGATGAAGGGACAGACAAACCTTGCCCGAGGCCACATGCCCTTCAGAACCCTCCTTCGTGTCCGACGGGTAATTTTCTCCCTAGCGCTGTGGAGGAAGTTAAGTCAGGCTGCCTGGTGCCTTGGCCACAGCTCTGCAACCTTTACCTGGAAAGCTCACCTTGAGAGACAGGAAAAGCACACTTTGTCTATTATCCTTTGATTAATATTAGATGCGAGGCTTTGTTGTTAGTTGTTTATATGTTAATAATTTTTATGTATTCCTAGTGTATTGACCCTTTTTATTATGAACTGACCCTCTGTAGTCTAGCAATTTTTCTTGTCTTTGAGTTTATTTCCTATGACATTGTCTCTCCAGCTCCTTCACAATGACTGTTTGCATAGAACATCTCTTTTCACCCTTTTATGCTCAAGCTCTTTGCATCCTTGAATCTAAAGTGCTTTTCTTGTTGGCAACATATAATTGGATTTTGTTTTTTTATCAAGTTTGAAAATCTTTGTCTTTTGATTAAAGTGTATAGAACACGCAGATTGTCAAAAGTTCACAAATAACAAAAGTAAGACCAATGAATGTATAATTAGCAAGAGTTTATTGTGCACGCACCAAAACGTTTGCAAGCCGGGAGCTCTGAAACCTAACACGGGAGGAGGCTCCAACTGTACGTTGCTTATGCCGTGAGAAGGCAGTGCTAGGTATTCCTCACAGCGACTGGTTATAATACTAGAATCTTCTTAAATGATAGCAAATTGCTTAGTGGTTACCTTCTATCAACCTTGGGAACCAGTTCAAGGTCTGCATATGATTTTCAGGAGCATAAGCAAGAAAGGACCCAGGTCAAGTTAGTCTTTGCTTCTACGACTAACCTGGGTTTTGTCTGCTCATGGACTTTTCCAGGTTGGTTTCCATCTGTTTTTTATTTTAACAACATCTCCTGCCATTATCGACACGGTTGGGCTTGTATCTGCTTCATCTTGCTGTTTGTTGTCCAGTTCTCACCTACTTTTGCTCCTCCACCCTTTCTTCGCTGCTTTTTTTGTGTCCAACTTTTTATGGGGTGATTTTTCCTTCCTCTGACTTTTAGGCATATTTTAAGCAACATTACTGAAGTAAAATTGACATTCGTTAGAGCTGCTAATGTTTAAAGTTTTACTGCTGGATAAGATTTGACATACACACACCCAAGAGCATCTCGGTACCCTGCCCTGTCCTGTCACCTCCTCCCATCACCCTGCCCCAACGCCCCGCCCCGTCCCACCAAAGTCTTTGCCCTATCCTGTCGTCCTGCCCATCCCACCCGTCCCCCCTCCACCGCTCCAATGACGACACAAAGCCACTGGCATTATTCCTGTTAACATGCATTCGTTTGTATAATCTAGAATTTTATAAAAATGGAAACCAACCATATGTATTTATTTCATCTGACTTCACTCAACATGAATATTTTTTTAAAATAATAAACAAACAAGCAAACATGATTATTTGAAGATTCATCCAGGTTGCTGTGTCTCAACAGTTCATTCTTTTAAATGGTGAGTGATACTCCGTGATGGATAGATGGCAGATAGATATAGAGACATTAACACAGGTATAGATATATACTTAATTTTGCTTTGTCTGTTCACCTATTGATGGACATCTGGGTTTTTCCAAGGCTTAGGCTATTGTAAATAATGCTGCTATAAACATTCATATCCAAGGTTTTGTGTGAATACATATTTTTATTTCTCTCGGATATATAGTTAGTAGTGAAATTGCTGGGTATTTTGATAAATATACTTTCATAAGATATATAATTTGAAACTATTGTTTCCTACTCTGAGGCTTGCCTTTTTGTTTTCTTCATGGTGCATTTTGAAGAAAAGTCTTTAATTTTAATGGAGTCCAATCAATCAGATATTTCTGTTTATTCATTTTTAATCATTGCATACTCTATCTTTTTATACTTCTTTATTTTAAATTCTTTTTTTTTAGAGACAGAGTGTGTGGAGAGGGAGAGAGGGATAGAGGGAGGGAGGGAGGGAGGGAGAGAGAGAGAGAGAGAGAGAGAGAGAGAGAGAGAATCTTAAGTGGGCTCCACACTCATTGCAGAGCCCAATGTGGGGCTCACTCCCACGACCCTGGATTCATGATCTGACCTGAATTCAAGAACCAGAAGTTCAGCAGACTGAGCCCCCCAGCACCCCTATTTTAAAGTATTTATATTATTTTTAATTATCTGTGTTTTTGAAATCTTTTAATCAGTATATGGTTGTACGTTGTGTTTTAATCCACTGTAGCAATTTTTGCTATCCTGCATGGTCTCACCTAACAGTAGCAGGGACATCTGCACTGTTCAGGTTCACTTATTTTTGAGAAAGAGAGAGAAAGAACATACGTGGGCAAGGGACAGCGAGACAGGAAGACACAGAATCCAAAGCAGGCTCCAGGCTCTGAGCTGTCAGCACAGAGCCGGATGCCAGGCTCAAACCCATGAACTGTGAGATCATGACCTGAGCTGAAGTCAAATGCTTAACCAACGGAGCCACCCAGGTGCCCCATGAACCTTTAATCTCATCCTACATTTGCCATGGCATGTCAGCAGTGCCAGGCATGTAGAAGCCCTCAGAACAATAGTGGAGTTATTTGGTGCATCGATCATATTTGTTGTCTGAAAGCAGATCAAGGTTCAGGATTCATATTCGTCCTTCAGAAAGACAACTGGTGATGGCTGGAATATGGGGCCTCTACAGTTCCACTCAGCCTGAACGCCTTTTAATCAACTGGAATCAATATTTGACATCTATCCATCTCTCCAAATTCAAAAGAACCTACAGACATGTGCTCGTTGAGACCATTATATACACTTATGCTCCATTATCCTTTCGTTAATATTGGGCGTGACCACTGACACAGGCCTCCCCCCTCTGACACAGGCCTCCCCCCTCTGACATAGGCCTCCCTCCTCTGACACAGGCCTCCCCCCACTGACACAGGCCTCCCCTCTTTGCTGGAGGAGGTTGCTTCTTATTAACAAACATTTGGCTTCTGCTCTTCTGTGCTTGGAAAAGACCTTTTCATTGCACCCCGTGGAAATGTGTTTTCCCTCAGGTAGAGCATGATAGGTCTCAATATACTTCCCAGGTTCCGATGCAGGGGGGCGAGCTGCTGTGATCTTCGGGACCAACTTCACTTCAAGGTTTGTCTTGAGCAGCCCTGCCAGCCCATCCCAGCCAGCTGGCATCTGAGCTCACAGGTGACTGAGGTCTCACTTCGCCTTCTCTCTCCACCATTTTTCATGAGCCAAAGGCACAGACGTGAGGGAGGGCCCATCCGAGGGCAGGTGCAGGTGCGGGCTTGTTCTGTCATGCCTGGCCTGCTCGGCAACAATTCATAATCTTGAAAACAGAAATGGTGTCCGTGCATACATCGTGCAGGGCTGGGGAGAGGCCGTCTGGATGAGGGTCCGCCTGGATGTTTCCAAGGGCAACATCCTGTAGGCTTCCTTCCTCACGTCTTACTTCTGGTGCAGCTCACATGCCTCATCTCTGCATTCCTCCAACGGGTCTACACATTGCTCCCTTGGCGGCAGCCTCATCGGCAGCGTGAACACACATGGAAACACACAGAAAGTTGGGTCCAGCTCCTTGGTGCACATTTTGGGATGAGATGTTACCTGTGCTTGTAAGTGATGCCAACATGCTGGGCGGCAGAGGAAACCGAGCTCTCAGGCCAGCGCCCCTTACAGTGGGAACCACTAGGAGGTCAGCGGCTCACAGTTTGTTCGCCCATCTGATGCCCCTTGTCCTTGGCTAAACCATTGGCTTTTAGGATCTTTCAGACAATTTTTCATAATGTAGATCAAAGGGCAAGAAAAATACCAGTTCTGGAAATCACCACTGCCCTTGCTTTCCTAGCAATCAGAGGGGGGATTTACATTTCTGGGGCGCACGGACCAGCTTTAGTGGCAAGCGTGGGCCATGGATCGCAGTGGGCAGAGGAGCGGCTGGAGGGCACCAGGTGAGCATCTTCCAGCCTCAAGGGCACTTCCAGGCGACCCATGGTCGGACAAATATCTCATCTACATGACACTGTCCCGAGTCCAATCATGCTGGGCTTCCTTGGTCCAGATGCTAGGCCTGCTGGCAGGAATTTGGAATCAGAAAGTGTCAGCTGTGGATCCTTCTCTGCTTTCAGTGTCAGGGGCAGGGCAGGGCAGCCGTCTGCTGGGAGGGATCTCGAGTTGACATGTGCGACCAGGAGTGGGGCCCACTCTCTGTGGACAGGCTGGAGACGCTGAGGAAGGCTGGGGCGCCTGGGTGAGGCCGAGCAGGTGCAGGCCTGTAGAGGGGCCCCCAAGGAGGGGTAACGTGTGATGAGCTTTGCTGGGCCCACCCCCACAACCCGCTCTTTCTCTAAGCTCGCACAGGACCCGGAATGAGGCATCTAACAACCCTTTGCAGGGTTCAGCTTCTGCCTCTGCGAAGACAGAGGTGTATCAGTGAGGTGGGCTGGGGGGGTGTGTGTGTGACCAATAAGATTTCTTACTTACTGCAAAGGGCTTTAAGGGAACCAAATGACAGCCACATATTTCCAAAGCAAGTTAACCTGGGTAATCGAGGTCGGTGGTCACTGTTTCGTTTTCTCTGAAAACAGGGTTTCCTGGGAAATTGTTACACAATGCTTAAATGTGGTCATCTTGAACCCTGTGAAGGGCGATCTGTTGATGCCATGAGCCCCCAGTGACTTTCTTCCACTACAGGGGCACCGAGACATAATCTCCAAGTTGAACTCGGTGACGCAGTCTGAAATTTCTTCTTATTAATTTTTCAATGGAATTATTGAGTTTATTAAAAAAATAAAAGAAACTTTGAAAATTATCTATCAGGCATCCTTCCAAGCATTCCAAACTGTTGCCATAAAAATGCTATTTAAATGATGAGAACGTAGTTTTAAAAATCAGAAATGCATATTTACGGCATCCCATGAAAATTTAATGGTTAAATATTGTGTGCTTTTCATTCAATTATTGTGCAAATGAATTATGCATAGGAAATACCTGGCGCATTTTCCCTTATCTCCATTTATGAGAAGATCCCCATGCAGATGGTGCTGGAGGGGCGGGAGGGCAGAGGCCGGCTGCCCTCAGCAGCAGCGACCGTCTGACGCCCGAATTGGAATAACAGAAGAGTTTGAGAAATTCCGTGAGCCTTGACAGCTCTGGTCCCTGGCAGACAGTACTGGCCACCAATAACACACCTAATTCCAGAGTCATTGCTATGCCGCAGTGCATGTCTCAGGGCTGAACTTGGAAACAAATCTTCCTGAAAAGTCCATGATATCCAGCGTCTGTATTTCACAAATGAGGACAGGACATGCCATCTTGGTCTTCTAGTCCCTCACCCCTGAACTGTCTACCTGGCAGCAATACGTAATTGACTCTCTCCACTTAGGTCCACTTGAAACTTGGCCTCTGGAATCATCCTGGCCACAGCCTGGAGCAGAGGGCGACAGGGATATTTACTCCCTGCTCTTTAGCTGAACTTGAAGTCAGACCACTGGTGCTCCCTGGATCTTCTGCTCTGCTCCCAGGTCCCATGGCTGGATTCTCGCCTTGCGTCCTGGCTTCAACTCCAGTTCCCAGACCCTGATCTCAGATGCTCGCTCCTCTAGGTCTCCTTGGAGCCAGTGGTTTGGGGTTTGGGTTGCTCATCTGCTCTGCTCCTGCTGGATTTAGTGCTGTGATGGCCTCTGCTCTTCCTGAACATTCTCCATGCTCCTCTATTCTCTTTATGACACTGACTCCTTGGTTTTAGGTGCAGTTCCTGGAAACCTAAGTCTACATGGTTGATCCAAAATTGCTGGCTGCAGGTGTCACTGCCTACTGGCCACCATGCCTTCCACCTGCGTGGCTGACTAAGTCCACTGTCTGAACCTCCTGGCTTTCTGCGGCCAGGGAGCCTCCTGACTGGGACAAGTGAACCATGTTTGCAGGAAAGCAGCTTCCGGTTTTCATGTTCTCCTAAATGGGGCTGTTCTGACTCCCCCCAGCTCCCACCCTGCCACACTCCAATCTACCTCCCAAGTACGAGTCTATCTGTGGCTTGGGCCCCAAAACTCCCTTTGCTCTTGTCCTTTAGACACCACTGTGCCTCTATTGGTGGAGGCTCACTGGCCACTGGAAATCCCTAACAAGGAATAGCCAGAGACAATTCCCTCCTTCTACCCAGTGGAGCTGTTGGAGGCATCTCCTGTTCGCCCTTCATTCCTGTCCTTTTCTTACCCTCTCTGTTTGTAGGATGCTGTCCTCTGACACTAGACTCACAGATCCTTTTATTGACTGGTTTCTGGATTCAGCCAAGGGGAGACTCAGCTGGGGAACATCGCCCTTTCCTGCTTCAGGCAGTGGCCTCTTCTCCCCCAAGGCTCTGGCTCCTGCAGAGGCCCCGGAGCCTCCCACTGAGGTCCGAGCTCCGAGCTGCTGCGGAATGCACATCGGGAGGGGGGCTGTTATTACACCTCCTCCCTTTACACCATTGCCGGGGTCGTCCTTGGTGCTCCGGGGACGGCTCCTCTGGGCTGCCTCACTGTGCCCTGTTGAGGTGACTTCCTTGTGAGCTGCGTCCTCCATTAACTGGCAGCTTTGGGGGATAAACGAAGTCCTGCTATATCATGCACATTTCAACGTCAATAAGACACAGCTTCAGAAATACTAAGATGTAAAAATGGTATCGTTTATTTATTTATTTTATTTTTTATTTTTTAACCCAATTTATTTTTTATTTTTTATTTTTTTACATTTTTAGATAGTTTATTGTCAAATTGGTTTCCACATAACACCCAGTGCTTCTCCCCACAAGTGCCCCCCACCATGACCATCACCTCCTCCCTCCCTCCCCCTCCCCCTTCAGTCCATGGTTCGTTTTCAGTATTCAGGAGTCTCCCTTGATCTGTGTAGTTTAGAGTGGCGTCTGTATCATCATCATCATCACTCCCTGTTTTGAAGATTCAATATGGAAAGTGTATCCTTGCAGGAATTCTCAGACCACATAACATGTATAGTCTTGTTCCTATTTAATTTTTTTAATTTCTCATTTTTTAAACTTCAATGACGACAGCTACCTTTTTGTGCCACATCTATTAACAACCAAGGAGAACGTGTGGCCACAGCGTAGACTCAGAATCTTACGTAATATATGAAAAGCACATGGTTCATAATAGACCTCAGATATCACATCCCTTCTTTCCTTCTTGCTTTCCCATCCTGCCAGCCTGAGGTTGACTTTTAAACCTTCAGTGGAGAGCTATTTCATCTCTGCTTTTCAGTGAATGAAAATCCCATCTTTATTTTTTCATGGGACGATAGACCACTGGTCCATGGGGACTGTGGTGGGCAGAGTTCTGAGACTGTCCCCAAAGTTCTCAGCCCCTGGTAGACACACACCTCCTCCCAATTACTGGAACACTAGTCAAGGTGCTGCTCTGAAGGGGTTTCCAGAAGTAGTTAAGAGCCCAAATTAGTTGACCTTAACAAAGGGAGATGATCGAGGTGATCTGATCGGGCGAGCCCTTAAAAACAAGGCAACCAAGACCTTTCTCTTTCTGGAGAAAGAGATTCAAAGCATGAGAGTATTCATTGCATGAGAAGTTCCCCTTCACTGGCTTTGAAAATGGAAGCGGCCATGTGACGAGCAATCTAGTGACCTTTAGGGGCCAGAGCAGTGCCCGGTGACAGCCAGCAGGGAAACGGGGACCTCAGTCCCACAGTCACCAGGAACTGAATCTGGTCACAGCCACGCAAGCTCCAGATGAGGATGCAGATGGGCGGACGCCCTGAGCAGGGACCCTGACCATGGCACACCTGGCCTCTGGCCCACAGAAGTGTGAGCTAATTAACAGGTGTTGTGGGTGTTAATTTATTATGCAACAATAGAAAAATAGCATAAGGACTTTTTTTCTTTTCACAGAGGGGAAATTAAAGCTAAGAGGAGTGAAGTGGTGTCTCTTGATCTCTTATGTGACTCCTACAGGTACCACGCCAGTCCCCAGAGGTGGGGCCAAGGTGCCCATGCTGGGTCTCTTTCGAATGACAATTTTGTGGGGGGAGGGCGGGGTGACTCAGTTGATTAAACATCTGACTTTGGCTCTGGTCATGATCTCACAGTTCATGGGTTTAAGCCTCATGTCAGGCTCTGTGCTGACTGTGCAGAACCTGCTTGGGATTCTGGGTCTCCCTCTCTCTCTGCCTCTCTCTCTCTCTCAAAAATAAATAAGCTTAAAAAAATTCAAGATGACAATTTTGTTAGAGAGAACACCTTGTTTCCATCGGATTAGTCTTCAAGGGGTGCAGTGTTTGCTTGTCCCTCCTGCAAGTCCCCCTGAGCTGTGGGGTGGGTGCCCTCGGTGAACTGTAAGTAGGGTTAGTCCTTCGTGCGTCTTTATCTTTAGTCCCAGTCTAGAAACAGGTGCAGACGGTGAGACTGCAGTAGCGCTGTCCTTTGAGCCAGGATGTGGCCGCTGTTTGCCCAGGATCCTGTTGCAGATGATCCAAACCCAAGTCACTCCCAGCAGGGCGCCCCTCTGCGGTCGGAAGACAGATGGCTCTGCACTGGTGACGAAGCTGCTTCTCTGTTGTCCTTCCCAGCTTCTGGGCGCCATCTGCTTGTCCTTCCAAATCTGGCTGGTGATGAGAAGGTGCAGAGAGAAATTGGGCTTTGGGGATCACATGTGCTTCTCTGTTGTTCACTGTTTCCTGGTGTTCCGGTACCAAAGTTGGCCTTAATTAGGGCACAAGAAGTACCTATTTCCATATGCCAGTCATACACTCAGGCTGATGACTCCTTACTGCTAAGTCTGCTCACCTCCATTGGTCAACACAGTGTACATCCAAAACACCACATGGTGTGACTTGGAGACTCAGTTCTGCTGACCCTGCCTTGGGCCCCGCTGATAGGCAGCTCTTGATTAAAGAAGACCTTGTACCACCCTCATTGATGCACACCAACAGGGCTTCCGAAGCATCTCTTACTACTCTATCCAGTCTTTTCTATGTCCCTTAGGAGATGCCAGGACTGAAAAATAAGATATAAATCACTAGGGAAATGCAAATAAACCACAACGAACTATTTCCCCACACCAGTTAAAATGCCTATTTTTGAAAAATGAAACCCCAAAAAAGATAACAAGTATCTTATTATTAAAGAAGTATTAACAGGATGGAGTTTCCTCAGAAAAATTAAAAACAGAAATACTGTATGGTCCAGAAATCCCACCTCTGGGTATTTATTCAAAGAAATGAAATCAGGATCTCCAACGTTATCTCTACTCCCAGGTTCACTACAACATTATTCACAATAATCAAGCAATGGAAACCACCTAAGTGTCTGTCAATGACTGAATGGATAAAGAAAATGCAAGGGCACCTGGGTGGCTCAGTCGGTTAAGCATCTGGCTTCGGCTCAGGTCATGATCTCACAGTTCGTGGCCTGGAGCCTGCTTCACATTCTGTGTCTCCCTCTCTCTCTGACCCTCCCCTGCTCATGCTGTCTCTCTCTGTCTCTCAAAAATAAATAAAAAATTAAAAAAAGAAAATGCAGCATATAAACACAATGGAATATTAGCTAGCCTTAAAAAATACAGAAATCCTATCACTGTGATAAAATGGCTGGACCTGGAGGACAATATTCTAAGTGAAATAAGCCAGATGTATAAAGACAAATACTGAATGATCTCACCCACAGGATCTAATATAGGCAAACTCCTGGAAGCAGAGAACAGAAAGGTGGTGGCCAGGGCTGGGGGGAGGGGATATAGGGAGATGTTGGTCAGGGATATAGAATCTCAGTTCTGCATGATGAACACGTTCTGGGGGTTGAATGTACAGCATGGTGACTATGGCAACAATACTGCATACTTGAAACTTGTGAGTTAGAGCCTATGTGTTCTCGTCAACACCATCACCAAAGAGGTGGTAGATGGGCTAATCAGCTTGATTCTGGCGGTTATTTCACACTGTGTATGTATTGTACGTTGTACACCTTAACCGTATACAATAAAAAAGAAAAATTGGGTATAATTTCTACTCTCAAATAGCTGATAGTGAACAAAATACAACATTAGGTGAGTTACTTTGAGATACAGACAAAATGTACTCCACAAAGTCCTAAGCCTGAGGAGTCACTGTGGGTTGAATTCGGGCATTTTTGCGGAGGACATAAAACTTGAACTGGATCTTGAAAAATTAATATCCAGTTCTAAAAGCCTGTCTTTAAATCAGATAGGCACATCAATAAATCCACCCACTGAAGAAAATTTGGAAACAGAAAAGATTTAAGAAGGCAAACATTTCCTATAATCCCCCAAGACCAACATACCAATATGTAACAACCAGAACAAGCTTGTAAAACTTTTATTTTGCCTATTACCCTCGTTTATTTCTTGTATCTTGACTAGAATTTATACTTCATCTGGTACCGATACAGTTTTGAGACATCTTAAAAATTAAGCACAATATAGAATACAAAAATTTTCTTGAATTATAATCCTCTTCTTGCCCTAGTAAAAACTTTTTGCCTTCCATTAATTGATTTTATCCTCCTTTGCTCCCTCATTACCAAGGCAAAAGAGAAAAGCATTGATTTATATTTCCACTACTTTCTGAATTCAAACTTTCTGCTTTATTTATCAAGCTTTTTACCATTACTGAATTCAGATAGGAATGAATTCGAGAATACTGGGGAACAAAACAGATGCATTTAAATACAGTTTCTGAAAATACACATCCATGTTATTTAAATGAAAGAGGCCATAATGCTGAACTATCCTAGTGCAAAGCAATAGTGCTTTTACTAGATTATATAATACAGCCTGTGTTCATTGCAGCCTAATGTTCTGGTTTCATCTAGCTGAACTATCCTAGTGCAAAGCAATAGTGCTTTTACTAGATTATATAATACAGCCTGTGTTCATTGCAGCCTAATGTTCTGGTTTCATCTAGCAAAAGAACATAAAAAATCTTATCAAGGGGAGCCTGGTGGCTCAGTTGGTTGAGCATCTGACTCTTGATTTCAGCTCCGGTCATGCATGACCTCATGATTCCTGAGGTTGAGCTCCACGTCTGGCTCTGCACTGACAGCGTGGAACATGCCTGGGATTCGCGCGCTCTCTCTCTCTCTCTCTGCCCCTCCTCTGCTCTCTCTATCTCTATCAAAATAAATAAACATTAAAAAACCCCTGTCAGACTGACTATTAGTGAGCGTGTGCATTAGACAGCTCCCTAAAACACCACAGGACTCAAGTGCGCCTTCGGCAGGCTGGGATCCCTGTCTCTCCATGTGTGAGTTCTCAGCATGCGCACACGACACAGACGGTCTTCCCGGCTTATTAATACAAGAGCGGTGTGTGTTTTCAGAACCAGGCATGCATCAGGAAGAGCGGTCACTCTCATGTGGCCGAGATCCAACGGGCCACACAGTGAGAGTGGGACTTAAAAGTGGTGGCTCAGGTCTTCTGCCCATTTCTACCCAGGGCATACAGAAATGCTGATGCACAGGAGCACATGTACCCCAATGTTCAGAGCAGCACTGTCAACAATAGCCAAATCATGGAAAGAGCCTAAATGTCCATCACCTGATGAGTGGATCAAGAAGATGTGGTTTATATACACAATGGAGTACTACATGGCAATGAGAAAGAAGGAAATCTGGTCATTTGTAGGAAAGTGGATGGACCTCGAGGGTGTCATGCTAAGCGAAATAAGTCAGGCAGAGAAGGATAGATACCATATGTTTGCACTCATAGGTCTAACAGGAGAAACCTAACGGAGGACCATAGGGAGAGGAAGAGGGAAATAGAGCTGGGGAAAGTGAGGGACAGAAATCATGAAAGACTATTGAATACTGAGAACGAACCATGGACTGAAGGGGGAGGAGGAGGGAGGGAGGGGCTGATGGTCATGGTGGGGGGCACTTGTGGGGAGAAGCACTGGGTGTTATGTGGAAACCAATTTGACAATAAACTATTTTTTAAAAAGTGGTGGCTCTACCTCTCAGACTGTGTCTCCTCTCCTAGGGGTGGGACACAGAAGGTGGGCCATCAGACCTGTGTTTGAGGACATGTCCAAGCAAGTGCTGGTCAACTGCTCCCTGGTATTGATTGATGCTCCTTGGGACTGACTGATTCTCCTGGCTGGGTGTGAATAACAGTGCATCTCGGTGCATCCCAAGAATGAGTGATCTACAGAATTCACCCCCAAGCAGTCTAATCAGCTGGCATGGGCACCCCGCTACAGCTCATCACACACTCACGTGTTACACCACCCTCGACGCTCTCAACTCGTTTTCACATATTTGAGTCTGAGCTGCTAATTTCACCTGCGCTGTAAAATATTGTTGTTTCCAATATGTTCCTCCAAAGAGGAGCCCAAGGGCATGGCTTGTATAAAAGATGATTAGTTTCTCCCTTTTACTCCCGACCACAAGGAGGTGGAGATGGTGAGGGGTAGGGGGTAGGAGGGAGGTCTAGGATGCAGTGTGCTGGACGGTCACACCTTGAGGAAATGACACACACACACACACACACACACACGCACATGCGCGCACACACACACACACACACACAGCTGTTCTTCTGAAGGCCTTTTTCTTCCTCTCTCCCAATTATTTGTAGTCCTGAGAAATGAATAGAAATGAAGTGTCAGATCCTCCACCCAGGGGGATGTTACCCCCACCTGTCTCTGGGCCCTCTCCAATGGCACCATGTGCTCTAGCGGTCTGACCTGTCTCCTCACACGTTCCTGCAAAGAGTAAACGTTTTCCCTGCTGAGAAGCCTCGAGGTTGCACTTTATTTTGGAGAAGGTAGAAAAATCCCATAGATAAGGTTGTCCGGGAATTTATACCAAGCGTCTGGCAAACTGACTTTACTAGGTAGGTAGGAACATAAATCAGCTAAGTTTCACAACCATGTCCATTAAAAATAATTGTTTTCAAATTTTTACATGACATATCAATATATACAAAAGGTAAGTAAGACTTTTTTATGTTGTTTTCATAAACATTAAAAATGAACACAGGCAGAATAGTTACGCTTGGAATCTACACACATATTCAGATGGTGAGGCCTTAGAGATCACAGCAGAAGTTTGCTGAATGAAAGATATTCTTTTGAAAACATCAGCTCAAATATTTTCACCTCTATTTATACTACATTTGCTCAAAAATAATTTTTACAAGATAAATGATATCAGATTATTGGGAATGGTACCAAATTTGCATGCAAGATATCATTGGCATTTTTCATTTTATTCTATTCTACCACAGAACATAATTCATGAATTTAAAGTGTTGAGCTATTCCAAACTGCATTTATGGAATTTGAAATGAAATTTTGTATGCTACTTAAGATTTTTTGATTTAATGTATCTGGCCTTTCCCTTTTGAAGGGATACTTCAGTGTCTCCTTCCTGAAAGATTTGTTCCAAAAATTCACTAAATGCTATAAAATCTAATATTTTTGTTGTATTAGATGTTGAAATTTTTGTTTCTTTTTTTAAGTTTATTTATATATTTTTAAAAGAGAGAGAGAGGGGCACCTGGATGGATCAGTTGGTTAAGCATCTGACTTCGGCTCAGGTCATGATCTCACGGTTCATGGGTTTGAGCCCCCCTTCAGGTTCTGTGTTGACAGCTCAGAGCCTGGAGCCTGTTTCAGATTCTGTGTCTTCCTCTCTCTCTGCCCCTCACCCACTTGTGCTCTGTCTCTCTCTGTCTCAAAAATAAATAAACTATATTAAAAATTAAAAAAAAAAGAAAGAGAGAGCACATGGGAAGGGGAGAGAGAGAGAAAGAGAGAGAGAGAGAGAGAGAGAGGGAGAGAATCCGAAGCAGGCTCTGCACTGTCAGCACAGAGCCCTATGTGGGGCTTGAGCTCGTGAACCATGAGATCATGACCTGAGCCGAAATCAAGAGTCTCATAACTGACTGAGCCACCCAGACACCGCAAGTGTTGAAATTTTTGAATGAAAATTCAACATGATTTTGAACAACATGCAATCAAAATTTAGAGGCTTCATTGACTAAAAAATGAGTTTCATGCCATTGCAGGCACTTCAGATGGGTTGAGGGGAGGCCACTTTCTGACGTCTGACAGATGGCAGCTTCAGAAAGAGCAAGGGGGTGTGGCCATGCACCGCGCTCCACCCGGAGTGTTTTCGTGTGTCAGCGTCAGGCTTCCCCCCCTAAAGTTTGTGCTTCAGTAACTATCTCTCTTATCTCGTCCCTGTACACACACACACAACACATGCATAACACACACACACACACACACATAATAAACATGCACACGCACACAGGCAGACACATCACACACATACGCACAGATACACACAAACATGTACACACATGCACACAAAATAAACATGCACACGCCTATACACACAGATACATCACACACACATATACACACACATACACACTACACACACCACACACAGCGTGGATGCACACCTACCTACATACATACACATACACACCTACACACACACACACATACACACATGCACACGCACTGCAATATTTTACCAATCAAAATAGAGGCTGCTACAGTTTTCTTAATAAAACACTGCTTTTTCAATGTCGCTCTGCTCTACCAAAATTTGTAATATCACACAGAACCAAATAATGTCATTTACAGAAGTTATGTTTGCCGCTTATCTTTGCACGGACTTGGCTGCGGCATCCAGAACGGCACCCGCAACGTCAGCTTCGACAGGACGAACCCCCAGAATTTCCTCTTTGCTTCCTGAATTGGAAGAGCAAGGTTGGGCCACAATCTCAGTTTATTAAGCTCATCTCCTTTGGAAGCACCTGATTACAATGATATAACCGTTGTCTTTCAACTATTTGAAAAGCTCCGCGGCTGCTAATGGAACCAGAAGATTAACACCACGACACCACGTTGCTTCTCCCTCGAGTGGGAGATCTTGGAAGCGTAAACAAACGTGACTCACTCAGAGCAGTCCTCTGGTGGAAAGCGAAACGGCTTTGCAGGGTGATCTGAAAATATACGTGTGGCAGCTCCTAAGTCATCGGTCTGGGGCGCAGTCTTCTTAACATCACCTTCAGGCATGAGGCCGGAGCTGGTTCTGTTTCAGTGAGTTTGCTCTGCTTTCACGTGCTCACTGAGCTCATTCCGACTTCCAGGACTGGGGCTCGACATCTGAACCCCAGATCCAGCCCCTAATCCTCTGACACACGGTTGATTCGCCTCTTGGAATCTACCCAAATGTTCATTCCCGGCCGGGACACCTGCCTCCTACCGATTTGCTCACGCCCTCCCCCTTCCTAAACCGCTGCTGACCCTCAGGGTCCCTTGCGCTGCGATTTCCCTGCGACCCCATGCTGGCCAGCAATCCTCTCCCCGCCTGGGGATGTGGTCCCCTCCCCCGCTCGCTCACTCAGTGCTAAGTCTGGATTTGCCTTTCTCGCTGCTTCGCCTTAATCCACCGTGGTAAACCTCTGTTTCCTGCTCACACCATACATAACGGAAAGTCGGTGTCCTTTGAGGAAATGGTCAGGAGACAAAATGGGGTGATAATGAATTTGGGCAGCTTGTGGATTTTTTTGACAACAATAGAGGCCACTTTAAAAACCTACAGTTCACAAATGCTATTCCAATTAATTTCGCAAGTGTCCATTTGTATCCTGTCCAGGAAAGTGGGTCTTAATCTTTGCCAATTAACTCTGGACACAGGACATTTTTTCTTGAGGAGTTTTTCTTTCAGTGTTATGTGGTCACGTAGGTAAAAGTACTTAGTGCTCTTGTGATGCGGGTCTGGTGAGAGGCAGGCCTGCTCTTCATCTACCTGTTGGCACGATGTTGGGTGCTGTGCTAGATCCTGACCGACCACTGAGTCCTAACAGGACGCCACTTCCAATGACTCTACAAGATACTGCAGGTGCCCCGCACCGGACGCCTCAGGGAAGCAGGATGGAGATCCAGCAAACAAAGCCTAGATTTACGGGTGTTTCAGAGTTTACAAAGCACATTCATAAACACACGGAAGCCCGCCCTGAAAAAGGGGAAAGGCGAAAATGTCCATTTACTCAAAGCATTAAGCAAGGTCAGATCGGAAAGCCATGCTATCAAGACCCTGGGCTCCTCGTCCAAGGCTAATTGGTGATGTTCTTCCAGACTTGGGGATGGTTGGAGAATGGTTCGTGGGGATTTGTTGAGAAGTGGAGAGGGCATTCTAGCTGGGGCCATTGTGAGGGACCATAGAAGATGGAAGATCAGAGAAGGGAGACACTTCCACCAAGGGAGCTGGATCTTTCTTGTATCCAGACCACGCGTCTCACACCTGTTGTTTTCGACAGGAAGAAATGGGATCTGAGCATCAGGTGGACATCTCTGTTGGAACCCAGGGGAGGAGCAAAGTGTAGGAGACGGGGATGAGGAAGAAGAGGTCCTCGAAGTAGCTCTCTTCAAAGGTGGGGGATCCTTTGGGTTCAATCTGGCGTGAGTAGCACCGAACGTGAGTAGGAAGAGAAATGTCAGCGTCCTGTGTATCTTCTATGCAGTAGGAGACACGCATCTCCTAAAGGAAATGAATTTAAGGGAAAACTGTGCATTCCAGACTTTAAGTAAAAAATACCCAAAGGACAAGGCTCACATTGTACTCAGCCTGCAACCAAACTCTGGAGGAGAGAAGCCCTGCACCAGAAGTGGAAGGTGAAGGACTAACAATGGAGCAAATACCCAGCTTCCGACTGAGACCGAAAAGGGGCCTATTCGAGTCATTGCTGGGAAAGCGAGTTGACCTGAGCTTGACCCACCTCAAACCACAAAAGGCTGATGAGCAAATTCCAGAAGAAAACAAACCTGCGCAGCAATGCCTTCCGACAGGCAATGATACCCCTGTTTTCATCCACTTACTGCTGTCCCCTGTCCCGTGGTCATGTGACTGAGCCTCAACCAGGTTCAGCGATCAGAGGGAGTGAGCATAGCAGCAGAGTGGGTTTTAGAGGGAGACCCTGGGTTTTCCAGAACCTATTCTTCCACTGACTGGCTGGGTGATCTTAGAATCAGGCTCCTCATCTGTAAAATGGGTCAAAGACCTTGTTTTAATAGATAGAAATATAAGGTGACCTGTTAAGTTATGTCCCAAACACCGCCTGTGGCACAATGAAATTGAACATTGATTTGTTGTAGATCTGAAATTAAACGTTAACTGGGTACCCTATATTTTATCTGGGAACCCTACCAAGGTTACATTTATTATCCCAAATAATTCTCACAGGAAAATACTAGCATATTGGGTGTACCTTGCAACATTAAAATATCAATGACCATTATTTTTATTCTATGGAGACTATCTGTTGCAAACCACTTACATAGTATATCAGGAGCTAAAGCTTGAACCATATATGCTCACTCCCCTAAGATGGCATGCAGTTTTCCATTTCTCCAAAGTCAGAATTCAAATCTACAGAGGCCCCCCTGCTGAGGTTTCCATGTCCTACTGGTAACAGCAGCTCCAAGTAGACTGTTCTGGAGTGAGTGTGAGGACCCATCCATAGTTGTTTTTTTGTTTTTTAATTTTTAAATGTTTTATATATTTTTGAGAGAGAGAGAGAGCGTGAGCAGGGGAGGGTCAGAGAGAGAGAGAGAGAGAGAGAGAGAGAGAGACATAGAATCTGAAGACAGGCTCCAAGCTCTGAGCTGTCAGCACAGAGCCTGTTGCGGGACTCAAACCCACGAACTGTGAGATCATGACCTGAGCTGAAGTCGGATGCTCAACCGACAGAGCCACCCAGGCGCCCCCGTAGTTATAACCATTCCTTCTTTGAGCCTAATGCTGGGTGCTTGCTACGTAAGGTGGCCAGAGGGCCAACAGAACTCGAGTCAGCCAGGAGCCTGTTAGAAATGCAGAATCAGAGTTCCCTCCCTCATTAGTATCAGCCTTTCAAACAAAGTCTCCAAGTGGTTTGTTTGCACATGAACATTTGAGAAACTCTCTTCTAGCTCAGCTTTTGTCTTTTTTTTTTTTTTTCAAAAGCAAGGGGCTTTATTACGGGTTTAGGCTCGCCGGGGCCTAAACTCGGGCTCACAGACTTTACCGGCGTGGTGGATCCATGCTGAGAGGCTCAGCTTCCGTCTTTGACCCTCAGAATGAGTTGTTCTTATGCCTGGCTCTAAATCAGAATCACTTGAGAGGTTTTAGAACCTACTGAAGTCGGAGCTCTGCTCCAGAGGTTCTGATTTAATCAGCCTGGGGTAGGCCCTGGGGATTGGTGTTTTCTTTCACCTCCCAGGAGATCCTAATATGCAGTGTTGACTGAAACCTCTGGATTTAAGGAGCACTTTCCCTCTCAAGGCTGAAGAGGCTGGATGAAAGCAATGTCTCTGATGACAAAGCTTTCCTTTAGCACAGAGAGACTGAATACAAATGGACAATGGCCAGACTACATATAAAATCAGAACCCGGATCCACAATCTTCAGTGGCCAGCCAGGAAACCAACTGGTTATCCGCAGTGGCTGGACCAGGAAGCCAGCCTACCACGGAGGAGTCAGACTTGTAGGAAGTCAGCGCACCATCTCTAGCAGTCAGCTCAGGACCTCCAGAAAAGAACCCTGTAACAATTGGGTCCAAATGGACAGAACCTGATTAATAACAGCCAGCCTCTCTAATTTTTGTTCCCACTTCTAACAAGACCAAAGAGAGATAACCAGATATGTCCCCCTCAATAATAGTATGGGAGGCCCCATTTCTCTTTAGCCCAGCTCCAGCTTCTCCATGCCAACAGAGAAAGGGCATACCTGAGCCTTCCCTTTGCCATCTGTGAGGTGGTCCCAGCCCTCTGCCTGTCTTTGGGTCTCTGCCAAGCACGAGGGGTGGGGCTGACCCCCTTGCTAAGGCAACCCCTGAGAGAGTAGCCTTGGCTCATTCCCCTGTGGTTGGTCTGGAGGTATTGCCCCGGCCTGCGGTGGGAGATGAGGTTTACGGAGGACAGCCACAGAGACAAATAGAACGGGCATTTAGTACGCTCTGAAGCTGACACTTTCTCTTCTACTCCTGCCAAACCTGTCTCAGCAAATGGGAGGATCAGAATTAAATGGAATAGGGCTCTGGTCATCTCAAGCTCCGGAGTCCTACTCCTGTTTCCTCTCTGTCCCCTGACCTGTCTCCTTCTGGTCCATGCTTCTGAGAGTCATTGCGACGTCATGGGACGAGAGCTCTGGAACTGGGCTGCCTGAGTTTGGACCTCAGCTCCACAGCAGATTAACTGTGCGACTTTGGGTAAACAATCGGTCCCTCCGTGCCCCGGTTCCTGATCCCCTCTCTTGTTGTTGTGAGAATTCACCCTATTGAAGTGTGTAAAGCACTTTGCCCAGGACCCAGGGCTTATTCAGTAAGCTGCTGTCAGCATTGTTCTTCAGGATGCTATTTTTTTCTCCTCACTTTGTCACTCAAGCAAAGACACAAGCTTCCTCCATCACGGAATCCAAGCATTGTTGATAATAGAATTTACTACAGGTTGGGGGAAAGGGAGAAAGTATTAGTCAGCTTTGGCTCCCATAAAATACCATAAAGCTGGGCAGCTTAAGCCGCAAAAATTTCTCACAGTTCTGGAGGCTGGAAGTCCAAGATCAAAGTTCTGGCTGATTCAGTTTCCGGCGAGAGCTCTCTTTTGGCCTGTAGGCAGCCACGTTCTTTCCATCCTCACGTGGCCTTTCTTCAGGGTGCGCACCGACTGGGCAGGGGAGGAGCTCCCTCTCTGGTTCCTCCTCTTAGAGAGACATTAACCTTTTCAGGTTGGAGCCCCACCCTCACGACCTCCTTGAATCTTAATCACTTCCTTACTCCAGATACCTAGGGTAAGGTTTCCACACAGGACTCTAGTGGACACATGCATTCAGTTCATAATGGAGGCATATTCCCACTAGCAGGGAACAACTCAAAAGGGTCCAGCAGACATATTTGTTCAGTTCGCCGACGTGCCTGCCACCGGACACCCTCTTTCGCACCTCATTCTGTCCTCAGTGGAAGTGAGGCTCACCGTCATGCTCTTGGTGGGCTTCTCTCTTCTGATTTCCAGAGTCCCAGGTCCTTCAAAACTTCTGTCATCCAAAGTTTCCAGAAGCTGTTAATCAATCGGCATGAGAACAGTCTGGCCCTGGAAGGGGTTCCTTTTCTTGATGGAAAGTTATGTAGCTCTTCCTGTCTCAGTACCTCTCTCCCTCATTATGAGTTTCTTAAATCTTATGAAATCCTGGGTTCAAAGACTCATGGAACTATTGACACATTCATGCATTCAAACCTACTCATGCTTCGTGGGCCAGGCATTGTGCTGAGTGACAGGGAATGTCATGAGTCCTCTCGTGGAGCTTGCATTTCTAAGTAAGAATCTGACTTAGACTGAGCGTCAGAAAAGAAAGGAGAGAAATGACCTTTGGTCTGAAATCTAAATAATGGATAAAAGTTTGCTTGGCAGAGGGCTTGTGGGGCGCTGGGGTGAGGGGGGTGGAAGGAGTACAGAATTGGAGAGATCATTCTTGACAGAGAAAGATCTATTATCATGAGCAAATAAAGCATCAGAACTTATAGGCATGTTAGTCAGGGCCCAACTGGAATAACAGAAGCCGCCTGTCATTCTTAACTGGAAGGAATTTAATAGAGGAAATTGTTTATTTTGGTAAAGAAAAAGCTAGGGAACCAAAGTTAGGGCAGTGAGACACCATAGTGATTCACAACAGCTGGTGGCTGTGCTTAATTTAAAAACTTAATTTTTAAAAACGATTTTTATACTTTGCACTTCAACACACACCATCAAGAGAGTTAAAATCTAAGTCACAGACTGCAAGAACGTATTTGCAAATCACATCTCTGATAGCGGACTGCTATGCATGATATATAAAGAACACATAACTCAATTGCGACAACAATCAACCCAGTTGAAAAATGGGCAAAAGGGTAGCATTCCTCCAGAGAAGACACATAAATGACTAATAAGCACATGGAAAGGTGATGAACATAATTCATCATCAGGGAAATGAAATTAAAACCACTTCACACCCACTAAAATTCCCATTAGACTCCTAGGCATTTACTTGAGGGAAATGAAAACGTATGTCTTCTCAAAGACTCATGTACATGAATGTTATTAGCAGCATTATTCATGATAGCCCCAAACTGGAAATAACCAAAATAACTGGAAATAACCAGTTTGTCAACTGGTGAATCCAGAATTTGGTATAGTCATACAGTTGAATGTCATTTGGCACCAAACAGGTATAAACTACTGATACATCCTGCAACACTGAATGACCTCAATAACATTATGCTAATGGAAGGAAGCCAGGCACAAAGGCTCTTTATTAAATGTATATTTTCATGTTTATTTATTTTTGAGAGGGGGGGCAGGGAGGGGCAGAGAGAGAGGGAGACACAGAATTCGAAGCAGGCTCCAGGCTCTGAGCTGTCAGCACAGAGCCGGACACCAGACTCGAGGCCCGAACTCACGAAACACAAGATCAGGACCTGAGCCGAAGTCAGATGCTTAAACCAACTGAGCCGCTCGGTCCCCCCTAAAATGTACATTTTCAGCGCCAGAATGCAGGTTGGCGTATATGGGGATAGCAGTGTTGATTGGCTGCAAATACCCCCACAGGAAGTTTTTAGGGATGATGGAAATGTTCTCAACCTGAATTGTAGCAATGACATCTCAACTCTACAAATTGACGAAAAATTATGGACTGCACATTCGCGGTGGTTAAGGTGG